>OY751321.1:28071663-28076663 GCA_963564615.1 Rhorus exstirpatorius
TACCCGAGCAATATGTTAGTAAAAAATATGTCAGCGATAAATCAAGCTGGTTGCACGATAATATATTTTGAAACGAATAAAATGAATTAGAAATTAAAACAAAAAAAAATCCCGATTGTTCAGTCACACTTTTCTAGCATCGGGAAGTTTGATTTATAATTTACATGGCAATTTTTCAAAGCAATTAATTATCAGGGAATTTTAAATCGTAATTCTTCATTTATAATCAAGAAATTCCATTTTTATGACTATCCATCGATATAAATTTTTTGACCTAACGAAATTTACGTAAGATTCGATGAAAAAAAATTGTAAAAAATCAGGACAATTTATTATACATGTATATGATGTGTACACGACACATACAAGAAAGTGAAACGTAAAAGGCAAACACGAGTGCCGGGCACCGTCTCTTGAAACCCGGAAGCAATCGAGCTCGCGTTTCTCCACGATTCATTCCTGAACGTTGTGGCTAGCACATACTACACTTTGTGGTCTCTCGCTCTCTCTCTCTCTCTCTCTCTTACTCACTCGCCACTTCCGGAGACTTGATGCTCGCCTCATATATCCCAACCGGACACGTACCACACAACGAGTACACGTAGAGAAAAAAAAAACATTGAAACTCGCGAGAAATCGAAACTCTCGAGTCTACCGAGTACCGATAAAGAAATTAAAAGAAAAAGGCTTTATGCGTTGAATATGCCTTGTCACTCTGTGGTCAAGTGGGGGTCCCATCGAGAATGTAAATTAGAAGTCTTTTCGGTCTTTTTTTTTTTTTTTTTAATTATCGAGTATATATAATTAAATTTTTTTTTTAACGAGCGCTACGAACAATTTCGAGTAAAATCGATAGAACGTCTTTCAACGAATAAAACTTTTGCTGTCAAAAATGAAGAAAGTAAGAAAAGTGTTGACTTTTTTTTTTTTTTTTTAAAGTGGTTAAAGAAGTGCGGTAAGCTGAGTTTAATCTTGGATTTGAAGAAGAAAAGAAAAATATCAAATCCGTTCATAACGCATAAACCTCTGTTTCTCTCGTCTCTTCATTCGGTTCCCCCTTTGTCCTCTCTCTCGTCCCGTATTCAATCTGTCTGACCTGTTATTATGATTATTATGATTCGCGAGCGAGGCAACATGAGCACGGTATTACGCAATCGTCTTTTATAATAGCTGGTGTCCGCCTGTCGTGGCCGCAAGAAGTGAGAGAGAGAGAGAGAGAGAGAGAGACAATGAGAGAATAGGTAAAGCGGAGAAGTTTTTGTTCTATAATATTACTATATTTATATATAAATATAAACCGCGATATCTCGTCATCATTCTCATCGTCGTTATTGTCTCGAAACTTTTTGGCTTGCAGCAACATTTATTCGGGCATTTATATTTTATATTTAGCTAGACCAATGTGTATAAATATTATAAAAAATATAAATGGACTAATGTGCATTACGACAAATTATTATCTCTTTCTCTCTTTGTCACCGAGTCTACATACAAAAAAATATATATATATATATATATATATATGTAATATGTATATAAGCTTTTCTATTATTTATGATTTTTTTTTACCTCAGTAAATCTCCTCTGGTAAAATGTGCATGAAATTAGAAAAACATGCAACGATACACCGAGAATTTGAACCAGCATATACATCAACAGTTCATCAATGGAGTATTCAAGTCGTATTCTCGTCTGTACAACACGATAGACGTAATTTTTTTTTTTTTTATCCCTCGATAAATTCTTTTTTCCGAGATCCACCGCGCCCCTCTCAAACCTATCGACGACACTGTGTCTAAACAACGCGAGGATTGATGTATTTGGTTCTCAATAAGTGAATCTCGATGCTTATATATATATATATATATATATATATTTTTTTAATTGTTACCAGAGAATTACGAGTCACCGCGAGACGTAACAACGAAATTACGAAATTCGTCGTCATGGGCATAACGATTCTCATTCAATATATTTCCCCTCCCATTGGAATACTCATGTATATAATGATTTGGAGACACAAAAGGCAATGTTACGAAGTCAGGGCGATGAACCCCTTGGCCTTCCTGACGTACAAATATCGTCATCGTTTTTGCGAGACGAAAAGAGATGAACAGTGAGTTAGTATAAGAGAGAAGGAGAGAGAGCGAGAGAGAGAGAGAGAGAGAGAGAGAGAGAGAGAGAGAGAGAGAGAGAGAGAGAGAGAGAGAGAGAGAGGAAGGGAGGAATGATGACGACGATGAGGTCGCGTTCTCGACCTACCTCAACGGAAACCCAACAACGACCCTCTCGTCAAGTGATTCGCGTCCTCGAACCCTCTTTACCTTTCCATGGCCCCCCTAAACTCTCTCACTCTCTACCCCCCACCTTTCACCTCTTGCGAAAATCCTTGCCTTTCTCGACGCACGTGCTCGGACGACGAATCGTATTTTTTTTCCCCTCACATTCCTCGCTCTCTATCTCTCTCTCTTTTTTCTGGGCGTACGTGCGTTATAAAATATCAAAGACACTTTCTCTTTCTCTCGTATTGTCTTCCATTCTCCTCCTCCTTTACTTTCTTCCTTTCGCTCTTTGACTTAATTTTTTTCGAATTTGCCGCAAAATTCTCAATCTCAGAGATCCCGGCAATTTGCCCCTCTTTTTCTTCTCTCTCTCTCTCTCTCTTTCTCTCTCGGAGGCAGTCAAGTGTGATAAATTGCCGGGTATCACTACTCTCGCAGTAGAGAAACGTCGTTGCCCAGGCCAAAGCCAAATCGTTGCGAGATTGAGAGTGGGGGGAGAGAGAGAGAGAGAGAGAGATAGAGAGAGAGAGATAAATAGGTGTTGCAGCGTCGTTGGAGCCATTCGCGGTGCGAGTGGCTGACTCTGTGAGCGTTCGCGTCGTCTTATATACCCGCTGGCGAGGATATCATGTGATCACGAGACTGACTTATCTCCCCACCATTGCTTCAAAAAAAAAAAAAAAAAAAAAAAAAAAATTGCCCTCTATACACACGTTCTCGTCGCCCGTGCTACTCTACACAGAGACTCGATTCCTCGTCTCTTCCTTTATGCGCACGTACGTTACGTACGTGGGTGTGTGCGATGTGTGTGTGTGTGCGCGTGTGTGTTTGGACGAACTCGAGGCACCTCGATCTACGTGTGTGTAGAGTTTGCGTGAGCTCTTCTTTGACCGTTATATCAGTAGCATTATTACGAAGAGCTTGGACGCCTTCGAGTGAGGGACATAGGGGGACGTCACAATGACAGTGTAAAATGACTCGAAGGTCCGGTATAGCTCATTTATAGATACATCGATGACTAAACGGGGAAAAAAAAAAATCTCGAGACAGGTGGAAAGCTAATTTTTTTTTTACTATGACAGTGGAGCTGATTGAAGTAGTAATTAGTATAGTTTTGGTATATCGTAATCGAATTATATATTCGATTAACAAAAAAAGAACGTTCAAGGAATATTTGTTTTTTGAAAAATTTTGATTTTGTTTATATGTATATGTATATGTATATATATACACATCGCTTATAATAGAGGGACAGAGCGAGTGATATATGAGCTCTCGTGCAAGAGAATAAGAGGTATATATCCAAAGACCGTCCTCGTCGCAACCGTTATGTGTGTGTGTGTGTGTATGTGTGTGTGTAATGAGTGTACATGCGCGAAGAGTCACACTCACACTTGTGTGATAAAGACGATGGCTCTTGACACAAATAAAAGAGAGGGAGAGAGGGTTTAAAGAGAAGGGGTAATTGTGCTGTACGCACGTACGCTTCTGGCTATATATATATACGTGTACACGAAAGCGATATATACACTGATATTGATATAATGTATGTTAACCCTGAATAAAATTGGTGTCTGAGCCAAATGTCTGTTATCGAAGATTTTTTTTATAAATTGAATTTTTTTAATTAATTTTTTTAATTAAAAAATTATTATAGAAAAAATCGTGTTGAACGATTTAACGAAGTGAAATGGGTACGTTATTCTCTTCGCAATTTTTCCAAACATCGCAGTCCCTCTGTGAAGAAATTTTTCAGAGCGATGCCAGACTTTTTTTTAATGAAAAAAAAATAAAATTTGAAACACTTGAGTAATTTTGATAAAAATTACAACAACGAGGGGGATTTCCCTTCAAGTGGAAGGAAAATTTGTAGAAGAGAGAGAGAGAGAGAGAGAGAGGAGAGTGCGATCGCAATAAATGCTATTATAAGATTCTCAGGTGAATAAAATGGCATATCGTGGATTTTGTGTTCTCGTTTTTAAATCTCTCTCGCTCTATCTATCTCTCTCTCTCTCTCTCTTTCTCTCACACGAGAGCTCACATGCACAGTGAAACTCCGTTAAAGGCGCTGCCTACACTCGAGAACCACACCGATTATATTTAGAGCTAACAAGGCACAGCGCACAGCATAGCAATGAAGCGGAGACTGTGCGAGAGGGAGAGAGACATAGACGTGAAAAAAAAAAAAAGTGGCAGAAAGACTTTTGAGAGACTCTCGCGATACTCCCACACTCTCAACGGTCACGCTCGCTGATCCAGATGTTTCAGGCGCGCCGAGTGTGTTGCGAAAAAAAAAAAAAAAAAAAAATCATTCGTCAATGGCTCGGACTGTGTCGACATTCTTAACGAAAATCGTCACACTTTCAAGTGGCAGTCGTGTAAAAAAAATAAAAAAAGAAAAAAGAAATCATCTCATATTACGGTGCAACAGTACATATTTGCCAAACTAATGAATTTATTAATAAATTCAATTGTTAATTATTCATTTAATAATCATCCTCGATATTATCAATCAAAAAAGACAATTCATTCACGAAATAGGATAGAGTTCTAATGAAAATAAAAATTTGCTCGATCAATTTGAAAATCGATCTGGCCAATAGTCCCGATCAGCTGATATTCAAGTAAATTTTGTCCTATTGAAATTTGATTGAACAAAAAATCGAACGAATTAAATGCATCTTTTCATTTCCTCAGCGTGCCTGTCGCAGATACAGT
>OY751321.1:28079163-28191720 GCA_963564615.1 Rhorus exstirpatorius
TATTATTATTTTAATAAAGTACAGGATTGATAACCTGCTTTACCCATTATTGAGAAGGTGCAATAAATTTTTTATTTTTTATTTTGGATACTGATTTATTATAGGTCTACTCTCGCAAGCACATTTCAAGGGGATTCCCAACTAAAAGGTCAGAAAAGTATATTTTATTTTTCTATTCATAAAAAAAAAAAAAAAAGAACCATGGCATCGAAAATCCTAAACGAGAATCTGTTCGAAATGATTTTCTCTGCTCTTGCAATAAAATACTCAGTTCGGTGTACGAAAAATTGTGAGATGATTCCTTTTTTTTTTTGAAAATAATTTTTTCATTTCACTCAATCACAGCTTATTAGTATTTAAAAAAAAAAGTAAATTAATACAAAGTTTATCTTATCAATTTTTCAATGAAAATTGAATTTTTTTGTTAATAAAAAAATAAATAAATTGGACTCTAGTCCCTTCTGATGATTAATTAGGATCAAAGGACCGAGGGTGATTCTCCCTGACGTCCTCTTTAATTAATTAGCAATGTGTGGCCGTTTGACCGTAAAGCTTAGTCCGCACCGGGGGGCAGCTAATTAGTTGCAACAATTATGCAACTCTTATCTTTGTTATATCGCAATGACGTAAGAGCAGTGTGTGCGTAGGACGATAAATGGAATCGACATGTACGTCAGAGTGGACTATCGGGCGAAATACTCTCCCTCTCTCTCTCTCTCTCTCTTTTTTATTTTGCATTTGCTTAAAACACGTGGCAGAGACGTCACGTTTCCCAGCTCTTCGAGAATCCTTGCCAAGGTTCGAGATTCAATAATGCACTGAGCACAACGCGTGGGAGAATCCTTTTACAAATGATCCTCTCAGCTTATGTCCTATATTTATGTTACTCGCGCTTTAACCTCTTTTTATCTTGCACTACATCGATATTATATAACTCATAGATCAGTGAACCGGAAATTGTGCTTCGTAATTGCATTTTTTTCTACATCTTTTTTTTTTCCAAGCTTCGAGCGTGGATATCATGGAAATTGTAATTAATTATTTAATTAATTTTTTCATTTTTATTTAAATTAGACGCAATCGAAATTCCGTAATTCGAATGTAATTCTACTTTACCTCATTCAAAAAAAAAAAAAAGGTTCCTTTTCCAAAATTCAATTTTGTTCAATCTCATTCAATCTTAATTTTGTAATTTATTGCTAACGAGGCAAGGGGATCGAAAAAGTGTCCTCATAGCATGATGTCGCGATAAAACGAACTTCAGGGTCCATAAATTTTCATTAATCGATTAAAAAGAGAAATCGTAGTTTCGAAAGACAATTTAAAAAAAAATGAAATTTAACCAATTAAAATCCTACAATTCAGGTATGGTTTTAAAATTTTTCAATTTTACAAATATCCTCGTGGAAAGTCACAGGTTTCGCGAGAGACTTTTTAATCGGAAGGAAAGTTAGTTTTTTTAATACATATTTTTTTTTTTTTTTTTTATAAAACAGTCAACTGATATGCGAGTGCGTGTGTCTTTGTGAATATTCGCCTTCCTGTGGAATTTCAGTCTCGCGACTGTTTATGAAACTCCGAGGAGAAACGAGAGAAAGAAATAATTGAATGAAAAAAAAAAAAAAAAACAAAAAAAGTTGCTGCGTGAGAAGAGGACACGATGTCACGAGAGTTCGTGCCGGTGGGTCGAGAAAACGTGAGAGATGCAATGAGAGGATCAATCGGCGAATATGTGAGCCACTGGACTTTCGATTCCAACGAAAAAAAAAAAGAAAAAAAAAAAACCGTACACGAGAGTTTTGCATATTATTTTTTAAATGTGTCATGCGGTACGATTAAACTTCGTACTACATGCAAAAAATTTGCCTGAAAAATTACTTTTGTAAAAATCTTTCACCATTAAAAAATTTGCAAAAAAGACAATTCTTCAAAAAAAATGTTTAAACTTCGAAATTCGATCGAAAATATTATGATAAATTTAAATTTCTTTAACAATATAAATCTTTATTCATATTTATATGATATTGTTATAAAATATTATAATTTTTTTTTTTTGGAAACGGGTCAATTTGACTGACCCAAAAATAAATGCAATCTCAGTTACGATGTCCAAAATCGAATTATGTAAGAAAAAAAAAAAAAAAAAAAAAAAAATTATCGAGGTCCATATCATTTGGACCGCAAACATTGCCACCTGAATTAACGTCTCATAAGGTAAACACATGTGTATGTTTGTGCAACGATATTGCGAGGATCCAGACATGAATTTTTTTCCCAAATAAATCTTCGATTTTCACGAATTATAATCGAGAGCATGAATTATTCGCCGAGTGATAAAATATGCCTTTCACAGTTATGACGTTATATATATTTCATTTCACAGTTATATATATATATATATATATATATTAAAGAGGAGTCTGGTTATAGTGCGAGCATGTATAGGTAGCTTAATATAGAAACGAACGGACCGTCCACATTCCGGAGGTAACTGACACTAACTCCGAGAGAAAGAGAGAGAGAAAGAAGAGAGGCTATGCTACTCGGAGGCGACGAGAATCTTCCCCTGATCGTTTACAAGTATACAAGTATGTTGCATACAGAGAGGCGTTACTTTACTCGTTTGTAACTCATCAGCGATACCACGAGAACGAGAGAGAGAGAGAGAGGGATGAGATTAGCATGGAGTTTACAGCTGTCAAAGATTTCATAGATCGCTCAAACTAAAAATATTCTCTCAATCAACACTGAAAACAAAATATTTCATTGCAAACGATAAATGAAGAATTAAATTAAGTATTTTCAACCGATACGTGTCTTGCCACAATTTCACAATTATCGAAATTTTTTGAAAAGTAAATCGTCCAGAGTCAACAATTCCAAAAATGTTGAATATTGAAAATTATTCATCAACGTCTTTGTACAAAATTGTATTTAATCGGGGATATATTTTTGCGGCTTCAGCGAGTTTTCTTCGACCGAGCTGCTTATTCGAAGGTTAAAGAAAAATTCGTGTGTATATATATGAGAACAACGGTTATGGCGAGCTCCATTGAGTGTGTAGAGGCAGGTAACGGTTTCCGGGCAGGGATGTGGCACAGCCTACATACCATCGGTGTTGGGACGACCGTGGAGCAAGCGAGAGGCTCAAAGTGCCTGGTGTTTACGTGTGTACGTGCTTGCGTGTGTGTGTTTAAGTTTATATAAACGAGAAAGAGAAAGAGGAACACAAGACATTTTATGGAATGAGGGAAAAAAAGGAAGAGAGAGGGAGAGAGATAAAAGTTTTAACCGTCAGTTTTACTAGAATTTGCACGAAACTATATATATGCTCTCGATCGTGAAATTTCTTCTGCTCTTTTACAATAGCAACATCTCGCAATAATAAATAACTTGTCCCAAATATTTTTCAAGTTATTACGAGGCAGCAAAAAAAAATAATAAATATAAAAAAGTGTTCCACCGATGTTCCTGTCGAATATTTCATTCTCACTGATTTTGGAAAAAAAAATTCTGTCTGTCAGGGATGCTGGGGCATGCGAGCTCAAATTCAGCCTTTCAACATAGGAATCATAGGATACATATTGTAAAAAAAAAAAACAAGCTGTACAGTACATGACACGTGAAAAATAAAAATTGGCAGGCACTGATTTCGTGAGTTATTATTGGTTGAATGAATTTAAAAATCCTTACAGTTCATGCATTTTAAGGCTACAGACAACTTCTTTTTTTTTTAAAAAAATTTATTTCAACATCGATCGTCCCCATATTTAATCACTCTACATGTTATTTTGTACTCGATACGATCAAAATGTTGCTTTACATATTTATTGATTCTGTTCTAACAAACAAAATTAAATATTTTACTCTCAAAATATTCCAGGTCAAGGGTCAAGCAGCTAAATTTCCTACGAGCAAAAATATTTCATCAAATTTAATGAATTTAATTTTAATTTTTAGCCTTTTTTTTTACATTACACTAAATTTATTTAAGCTTGCCGGTAAATGAGCAAAATTATCAAATTGACGATAAATTTGTGGTCGAAATAAATTTTATACCGGGCAGACAGATTAAAAAAAAAAAATCGTGAATTCTTATGATTTTTAGTTTTTCCAATCACCTTTCAATTTATCTGAATAGTGAGCAGCCTGGCCCGTCAGTACGATGCTGCGAAAGCGTATATATATGTATATAGATATAATAAAGTGTGGAACACACGGGGAGCCAGCGAGCATTGGGATATCTCAGTGAAAGGAAGTACGTACAAAGCGGGGGTAGGCATAGTTACTTAACCTCCGTTTGACAGAAACGAGGTCATTTTTATCGTGTCTCTCGTTCGGCTGTATGCGCAAGGCTTATATAGTATATATATATATAATATACTTGGTAAATCGTGTGTACTCGCGATTATATGCTTGTTTGTATATGTGAGTTCACCCATATACACGAGATTCACGTTTAACACTGACAGACCCATAATAACACGTATAGCGAAACACGTACCCGATATATCATTTTGCAAGAGCTCGCGAAAGAGCAAGGAGCGAGAGATCGAAGTCAGCGAGAGAAATATATATATATATATATATATATATCGATCCACCAATATCCGCAATAATTTCTGCTTCATTTTATTAATTTAATTTTCTCAATGTTGTTTAGAAATTTCCAAAATTTTCCAATAAAATATAATCACAAAAAATAATAAATCGTCTGGAAAAAAAGTACGAAATTAAATGGGGAAAAAATTTAGTTTGTGAAATTAAAAAATATATATACATATAAAGTATAAATTAGATAAAATCGAGAAAATAAATATCGAGATCATCGGAGGACAGGAAAAATCGTTTTATCCCGAGCAATATGTGTATAATCGTGCTCTCGAGGGTCGTCGAGTGTAATACGAGTGAACACTTTCGCCGACGTGATGCTGGCGCTCCTCATACTCGTTCGCTCACACACACACACACACACGCACACGCACGCACACACACACACACACACACACACACACACACACACACACACACACACACACACACACACACACACACACACACACACACACACACACACACACACACACACACACACACACACACACGCACATTGTACCTACATATCCATACACGCGAATCGTGTTTTCTGGAGTGCGTGGATATATCTCTTTCTCTATTTTTCTCGGAGTTTATACCACCCTCTCTCTGTCTCTTGCCACACGAGACGGTATCGTCCACCTCAAGCAACATCGGTCAGGTGTGTGTATATCCTTCACCAGAAGCCACCACCGGTCGTACCGGCACTTTTACCCTCTCTCTCTCTCTCTCTCTCTCTCTCTCTCTCTCTCTCTCTCTCTCTCTCTCTCTCTCTTCTCTCTCTCTCTCTCTCCTCTCTCTCTCTCTCTCTCTCTCTCTCTCTCTCTCTCTCTCTCTCTCTCTCTCTCTCTCTCTCTCTCTCTCTCTGGCCCCCATACCACACTATCACACAGCCTGTTCTATCTGTTTGCGCTTGCGCACGGGGAGCTCTCCCGCGACTAATAAAGAATCCGGATCTAGCCTCAAGGTTTACATAAACGCTTTGAAAGGACTTTTTTTCGATCTTTTTTGTGTTTTTTCTTCTTCTTCTTTCTCGGTCTTTTCTCTCTCTCTCTGCTCTCGCACTCTTTCTCCCGTGGCTCATGGACGTTTCTTCGGATTTGATTTCAATTTGTCTCTCGGTTCAAACATTTTCATATTCTTTTTTCGCGAAAATATCGAACGACTATTTGATTTTTTTTTTCTCCTAAATTCGTTCATAGAAACTTTTATCGTCGAGTTACAATGATTCGTGGGAATTTAATAAAGAGATGCAGCCCTTGAGTTTAGTTTTTTTCAAAGTATAATTTACACGGTTTTGAAAAAAACCGTAGAAATTGTAAATTAAAAAAAAAAAAAAAAAGAAAGAATATTCGTATGATGTGGGACAATTTTACATGCAATTACTCGATTCCATTCTGTTGATATGTTATATTATTATTAATGTTTTTATTAATTATATTATACAAATATTTGTTATTTTTGTCATTCGATTAACTATAGCGATTTGAATTTAAAATATCCCAATAAAATAGAATAATAGAAGACTCCACTACTGACTGAGTCTCTCGCAGGATAAAGATGGAGAAGATGAGAGAGGGAGAGACAGAGAGAGAGAGAGAGAGAGGGAGAGAGAGAGAGGAGAGAAGGGGGGAAATAGATGAGGAGACCGTTAACTGACCGACCGACCGATGGTTGCGACACACAATGCCAGCTGGTGGTACAGAGATTACTTTCTCTAGCTCTACTCGCAATCGCAATGGTTTCTCGGCCCAGAGTCTCTCATGTATATATATATATATATATATAATTTACACGTACATAGAAGAGTGTGATACAAAATCCTTGCAATACTGGCGTCATGAGACACGATAAAGAAAATAGCTTGTCGTCCCGAATACGAATGAAGCAACACGTCATATCTAATGAAGAGAGGAGAGCATGACATAAGAGGAAGGAAAGGTCATGCTTGCCGGAAAATGTTGACTGTGCTATCGAGAAACCTCATTCTCTCTCTCTCTCTCTCTCTCTCTCTCTCTCTCTCTCGCACTTGTGTAAAAATTGCAATTGAAATTATTGTTTCACGTTCGATCAGGGGGAAAAACTGACGATGAGTCAAAGATCGATGTAAGTATATTTTCTTCCCCCCCCCCCCCCCTAGTTTTTCCTATCAGTAATGCCGGGTCATTCGAGCATCAGACACGATTCCGTCCGGTTCTTTCGGCATATTTTCATTTGTTGTATCGAATTAATGGATTATTTTTTATTCTTCGATATTTTCGCTAATGATAATTATTTAGAATGATGACTTTTCCGAATTACAATGATGTTTTTTTTTTTCACTTCGAAAAAGACAGCAATGTGAGTAATTACCTTCAAGTACACTTTTGCCTTGAGAATTTTTTTTTTTTTTTTCAACAATGAGCTCGATGCACATTTTTCCTCTCAGAGTGGACTTTTGGTGAACCTCAAGAAAAAATTTTGAGCTGTAAAATTGATTCATCAATTATACGACTATTTTACTTTACGGTACGTGATGGTCTCCACGTTTTTTTAAAAAATCTTTCCTTTCTTTTCATCCCTTGCTCGAACCTTGTAATATTTGACGTATAATAAAAATGTCATCTTTGAAGCGAAGGCGCACGCGGTGCAACGGACCTTCAACAGGAAATGTGCTACTGCCAACAGGAAGGAAAACCATATATGCACTCGCACGGGTATACATGCTCTACGCTCTTAAAACTCGAATCGTTTACATATTATAATATGCTTTCTCGGCAAAGACTCTCATGAAGATAATTCGAGCATAAGATTAAGAAAAAAAAAAAAAAAATTCTGTTAACGGTTATAGGAATAACGATGAAAAATGTTTTGCAATGTACTTTTTATTTCTCAACGAAATAATTAAAAGTATTTCGAGTCCGAAAATTTTTTTACATTCAATTATATTTTCGTGTCGATTCGTTTGTGTTAAATTCCCGAAATATTTCTTTCGAATTTAAAATAATTGGCCTGAATAATCTCCAAGTACGAATATCCATTATAATCGTATAATTATTATTTTTCGATCATACTCGAGTAGTTTTTTTTTTAGGGTTCCTAAAAGTTTCATGAAAACTAACAGAGCTCGAAAAAACGAATTATTAATATTATAAGACAATAAAAACATTGAAAAATTCCACTTTGCTCTTTTTGTTGTTGTTTAATGAATTTTTGTTTCGCGTGACACACGAAAAATCATAACAAAGCGTAAACCAGTGACTCCCTCGATTTTCCTACATCTCATTTGTTGCTTACTCCTTTTCCTTTATTTATTCATGCGCAATGAATTTGCAAAAAAAAATAAAAAAAAAAACAATGCAAATCCACGCGCCGACGAGCGAATGAAAATTAAAAACGTTCAAATGAACAGACTTTGCAAAAATATTGCACCGTAATTAATCAAAGAACAAACGAAATATTTATCCAACGAATTAACAAATTATGGACTGATAATTCGATCGGAAAAAAAATTTTGTAAATTTTTTTTATTTTTACTTCGATTTTTCCATTCGCTCGGAAAGAGCCTATAAGAATCGCTTAAACTTAATGTCAAGTATCGGGCAGTTGATCGATTTTATTTTTGGATTATCTACGCGATCAGCTGATCAAATATTTCTCTCGAAAACTGAATTTCCATATCGAATTAAAACACAGAAAAAAAAAAAATTCGATCGAGAAGCTTTCGTGACGTCAAAGTCTTTCTCCGACTGCTAAAAATTGCTAAATCATAACGGATAAAAAAAAAAATAAAATATAAAATACTCACTAAATGTGTTGTAATATCGCTCGTATGATTACGATCTCTGGGTTTTTACCGATATACGAGCATATGACAATTGCGTCACGTATGTGAAAACATATCAAACACACACACACACACACACACACAAACATAGATAAGAACGAGGAATTAATTCGAGCACCTGTTTCACCAGGGTACTCTGATGTACTCCATCGTTTCATCGAATTATTCAATTTCAAAATATATAAACAAAATTTAATCAAAAAAGTCGAAAAAAAATAAAAAATAAAACTCGCAAATTCGGGTGAATTTTGGGTTTTTATAGTACAATCGTAACAATAATACGATGATAATTATTCTTGGAGAAAACCCGAAATTTTCGGAGCCACAAAATTCTTCTTCTCCAACTGCTAAAATCCTCAAAAATTAATTCATAAATCGTTTTTTAATTTCTTTATTCGTGCTTCATTTTTGCAAGGGATTTTTTTATTCCAAAAATTTTTTTGCATTAAATTTGTCGAAAATTGTTTATTCTCTTTTTTTTGTGCAAGTCTTTGAGCCAAATTTAGTACGAACAAATTAGTTCGATTGAGAATTCATACCGAGGAAATCAATAACCGAAAAATATAAGTGAGGAACTTTTCCCTCATCAGATTTGGCAAACTTTATGTAAAAAAAATATATTTAAACAAACAAAAAATCTTTACCCAAATCCATAGTTAGTAAATTCCGACGATTTTGCGAGTACACAAGAAAGATTTTCCGTGTCCTCAAGATACGATAAATCGTGTCATAAAAAAGGAGACAACAAAAATGGATTAGGAATTCCTTCAATGTAGCCGACTGAATTACATTTTTTTTTTCCTCAAGATCTCGTAAATTTTTCAATCAACCTATGACGAATTGGTTCAGCCAAAAACTTTACTACCCAGAAATGTCTCTGCAGGGAATTTAGGCTGGCCGGAAAATCCTACGAAATGACAACTCTACCAGGAGAACAATTCTATATATATCAGATATGAGAAGCTCCTAACATCTCTCTACCCAATTGAAACTCTACCGGAATGAAAATTTCGCCAAAATCTCTATCCAATTACAAGTCTACCGGATAACAACTCTCCGGGCTGATGGTAAGTTATCGGTAAATTATCCTCTGCGCTATTCGGATAATCTGCAGGTAGCTTGACCATCAGCCATGTCGGAGAGTTGTTGTACGGTGGACACTTGTAATTGGGTAGATATTTTGGGGAAAGCCTCATCAGTCTGGTAGAGATATCGTTGGGTAGAGTTGTTGGACACTTCTATCTCGTAGATTGTTAATGCGATAGGGTCGTTTCGAAGGAATTAAAGTCTGGTAGAGATATTGTTGGGTAGAGTCTCCTCCAGTCTGCTATATTTGTAATTCGATAGGGTCGTTTTGGCGGATTTAAAGTCTGGTAAAGATGTTATTGGATAACGAAGTTTCGGGTACAGTTGTAAATTTTCCCAGTGGTTATCAATCTATACAAATGGAATTCTACCTTTAATGGATTCCAAGCCTCACATCAACGTCAACCTAATTCATGCCATACAGTTCTGTTCTAGACGAGTCAAAAGTCTTTCACGAGTCACAACTATAATTAGGATTTTGTCAATTAGGATCCTCATGATGAGTTTCACGAATGAAAATAATAATAATGAATATTTACTATATACAATCTTTTCGAGACTCCCGACACACTTGGAACATTCTCGTCCATTCTTTATCAATTTCTATTGTAATTTTTCTTCAGCCAAAGAACCAAAAGATCGCCACTTTATCGAGTGTCAAGTTGCTCCAGTCTTTACCTTGCGGCGTGTACTTGGATATCTGCGATACACTCTTGATGCTGCAAAGTTCGTGCTATGTGTGTTTGTGTGATAGACTGGCAAAGCGATGACTGAAATTTCGAATTCATTACCCGCGGGGGGGATAACTTTCACTCCGATTGACTCGACATGAGCAGAACTGAGCTCGCATGTATATCGAAACGACTCAGCTAATTTATGCACGCATTTGCTTACTCATTCGTGCAATGAAGTTTTTGGAAATTTTAAGACCCGTAAATCCCATTGAAGGTTTATTGTTTCAACTGAAAATGGATTGTTAACACTGCAAAGTCATTATGGGGCGATAGGCGAATTGCTGCTTCGAGCTTGAGCGACTTCGTAGAATCTCCTGTACAGAATTTTAATTTTTAATAGAACTAATTTCTTGGCACAAAGGAGAGATTTCCATTTGGACAATTTTTAATGGAAAATCATCGAGACTCTCCGAAGAGATCATTTTGAGATCGTTTTTCGATTTCCTCAGGCCTGAAATTGTCGCTGAGTATAAAGACCTTGCACCAGATAGCCTTAAACGTGTGTAGGACTTTTTTCTAATTTTTGACCAAGTATACCAATGGAGTGTCGATGAAACCTCGATATTTTACGTTAATGGAAATTTTACCATCAGATAAACGGAGTCTCGTCAGAGTAGAAAAATAAAAAGGTAATTTCTCATCATCTCGATCTTTCAATGATTGATTATTAGATTTTCTTTCAAGTCACGCGATTCAGCGAGTGAAGGATAAAATGGTAATTAGGAGAGAGGGAGGGAGAGAGAGAGAGAGAGAGAGAGAGAGAGAGAGAGAGAGAGAGAGAGAGAGAGAAAGAGAGAGAGAGAGAGAGAGAGAGAGAGAGAGAGAGAGACGCTATTTTAGTTGCAGGGGATGATACAAAGTTTTCCGAGAGACAGAAAACGCCCCCTTGTTTTTTTTTTCCCTCAAAACGACAGAAACGTATACGAGAAAATCGTTGTTCGTTGTTCGTTGTGAAGCGTCGCGACGTTAGGTAATATACCAGAAGGAATAACCAAAGAGTGAGAGAAAGAGAGAGAGAGATAGAGAGAGAGAGAGATAGAGGGATGAATAGTGTCCCAGAGGAAACGAAGGGAGAGTTGAGGGTTTCGTGGCATTGCATATAGGCAAATCGAGGGAGAGAACGTCACGAGGAGGGTTTGGCTCGCCGGGAAATCACTCTTAGAAGGGAGAATACCTAAAATATTCATGGTCTCGTGAGCTCCCAGGTGCTTCGCGTTACGCGGGGGCAGGGGGGGGGGGGGAAGTGTTCTTCGCGCAAGTCGACAATCCAGACGAGGGCCCTCCTCCCAGGACTGGCAAGAAAGTTAGCGAAGCGTATATATACTCGCGGAGGAGAAAAGCGACGAGCCTCGACGATATGAACTCTCGCGATGAGCGAGAATCGGGGCAAAAGAGGAAAAATAGTTTGCTCGCACGAACCAAAGAGACATTGAGACAAAATGAGAAAGAAAATTTTTTTTTTTTTTATTTTATGTAATTATATTAAATTATAAATTTATAATTATAATGGGAAAAAAATAAGATTGAGAATTATTTTACGAAATAATTACGAATAATTATTATGAAATAATCGAAATTATAATTCATATTTTTTTTTAAAGAATAATTATTCATTCGTTGGAGAATTTGTACAGTCGATCGCTAATTAAATCCAACTATAATTGGCCCCAACTCTAACGGAGTGGAAGAAAGAAATATGAAATTTTGGTATACTATGAAAGGGATTTTTTTTTCCTCCAAAAAATTATTTCTCCTGACTTCTTGTTGGCATAGAAATGTGTGCTATCCGTCAGCAAATGGAATTCAAATAAATGCAGCTCGAGATAATGAAAAAAAAAAAGTAGCTTTATTTGAGGCCAAAAAGTAAAAGGAATCCTACAGGCTCGTCAGAGTCAGAAATTGAGAGCAAAAATATTATCAAAAAAAAAAAATCGTTTCCAAGTCCTCTAATGATCACTGAATGATCACTAATGACATCACTGATTTTTTTTTGGCTTTTACAATTCCCCTTTTTTCAAAAAGTCTCGACCAACAAAAAATACGAATTTTTTTGGTGAAACAAAATCGTTACAACGCGAAGGTACAAGGTGGCGTCTGAGAAAAAAAAATCAATATTCATGTTTACCGTTTCAAAATAGATATATTTTTTTTTAATTTGCAATTTTTTTTTATTTAAAAAAATCCTGCAAGACTGTAAAGATACAAGATATAAATATGAGAATTTTTAATTTGGCAGACGAGTAGAAACAGCTGTGGGCTGTCATCGAGAGGACTCGTTTATTATTATTGTTATTTTTTGAGGGATCATTGTATCTTCCATATTTTTGATTACTTTTGATAAAAAAAAAAATAGTACATGCTCTTCAAGACTCGTACAAGATACATGTAGTTTTTCTTTTAACGATAGAACTTCCTCATGCTCGAAAAAAAAAAAAAAAAAATACAAAAATAGATCTATATTTTGGCCTTTCGAAGTGTCCAGCCCTCTCTCGATAGTAGCTCAATAAAATAAAAAATTAAAAAAAAATTAAAATTGACATTGACATTGATGAGTCGGATTAAGTTTGTTTTTTTTTTTTTTAATTCCAATATTTCCTTCAAGTCCGCGACTTGTTATTTCACTTTGAATTGTCAAGTTGTTCGACGAGGTTCCCGAAAAATGTCTAATGCCAAAAAAAAAATTTTCAACAAAATTGCGGAATGCCCCATAGATATACACAAATATAGATATGTAAAGTACACGCGGAAGAAGGTTGCAACGTTATAGCGCGTGGCTCGTTGCTGCCTCATGGGGGGTCCCTGACCTACGTTACTTTCCCGCATGGGCTGTCCGGCCGGAAGAACTCTCGAGAGAACCGAGTGCTATACTATAACACCGTCGAGAGTCCTCCTCTCCGGCTGCTCTCAAGCGGAAAGTAAAAAAAAAAAATTCTTCATTTCAGGATCAAAATTTTCCGGGGGTATTGAAAAATAATGCAGATTAAGGAGAAAAATTTTGATTGATGAAAAAAAATGTTTTTTTTTACACAAATAAAAAACAATTTTTTTTATCAATGGACCATAATTGCTCGATCTATCGATATTGAGTTCCAACAAAAATTATATTTAAAATTCATTAAATAATACATTTAAAAAATTTCCGCTTAACTAAATATTCAGAATAATTATTATTCTTTTTCATGAATTGTAAGATCCGATGTTTTTTTTTTATCGAACATAATTTTTCCCATAAATTTCCCTCAATTGTTTATACGTTAGTAATAATTGAAGAAAAAAAAAAAACTGAATTTTTTCGTGAAAAAAAATATTGTTTTAATTTTTTTCCCCAATATGCTGCAATGAGATTTTGTTTCAAATCATTTTCAAGAATTTTTTTATCATTTTCATTAAATAATTCTCGTGCTAGTACATCAATTACGAACAATTGCGATTAATTTCTGACGAGAAAAAAAAATCAGTTTTAATTATCGAGAAGTTCAATGACGATTAATTTAATTTAATGAAAATAAATTGTCTTTCATTCAAACTTCATTCATGTAATTTTCGCTCTCTCTCTCTCTCTCTCTTTCTCTCTTTCGATGATTCATTGGACATTTTTCTCGTGTTTGACAAAAGCGTAATGAGAGAATCGGAGTTTTGGGAGGGGAGAGGAGGAAAAGAAAAGGAGCAACTCGGTGCAATGTAAACGTGGACGGATGCGGGAACTATCGTGACCTTGCACTACCCTCGCGTCTCGTAAATGCATGTATGCACTCTCGAGTCTATGCGTATATATATATATATGCGGATCCGAATGCACTATTGCATATTTTTCTACATGCAATTCTCGCTTGAATGTGTCTAAAGATATACTCGTGTCTGTGAGCACTGTACCACAATTAGAAAAACAATTTTAAAAAAGTTGTTTTATTCAAACAAATTTTATTCTATTCTCGGCTCAATAGACGTTTTAATTTGATTTCAATGAAATCATATCTTTATTTGAATCAAATTTTATTTATTTATTTATTTTATTATGATTTTTTTTATTGAGACAGACTATAAGAAAATAGTTACGTTGGGACACAATTTACTGTTCGTGGGAGAGGTCGTCTTTGACGGTAGTCTTGTTATTATCATAGAGAAAGAGAAAGAGAGAGAGAGAGAGAGAAAAACCCAACAACAAACTTGACGTACCATGAACGATTGACAAATTAATGCACTTTGTATTTGTCGATTCTTCGGTGTCTGGCTCTTTGTACACCCGATTAGCATAACAACGAGCGTGGATGAACTCATATCTCTCACCTAGAATACTAGCAAAGTTAACTCCCTCTCCTTATCTCTCTCTCTCTCTCTCTCTCTCTCTCTCTCTCTCTCTCTCTCTCTCTTCTCGCTCTCTTGTACTCTGGGACTCTTGCTTCGGGCTATTTACCTCCGCGAGAAAACGGATATCAACAGGCACGCATAACAGTAATTTACGACGCCATTACGTTTCAACGCGTTTTCCTACGCCCATCACATTCCCTCCTCGTTCCCATTGTTGTTGTTTTACTAGCCGTATAATTGTAACATTTCCAACGAATTTGTCACAAACTGTATATTCATTGGATTTAGAAAGATAAATAATTTTTGTCCGAATACAATAATTGATATTATATTAAAATCAACATCTTCGATATCGAAGATCATTTAAAAGAACCTCGTATTTTAATTGAATTTAATTAATTTATTAATCGATTTAATGTAATTGTAAATTTTATAATTGAAAGAGCATTCTTTAAACATAGCTGAAATATGATACAATCGCGTTTTTTTTTTTAATTTAAATTGAAAAAATCATTGAATTATAATTAATATAATAATTATAATAATTAATTGTGATTAAAGATTTTTTCAATTTTAATAAGATACGTTTTTTTTTGTTCAGTATGATATAGCTACATTTTAGAATGATTTTCAAGTATCGAATTTACAATTACATTACATTTAATTGATTAATTAAAAATCTATGTTAATTTCCGTAGCCTTCAAGATCGACGACGAGAAAGCTTTATAAAGTTTCGAAAATTACGAGGAAGCGCAATGTGCAATTTTCAATTTGGAACGTTTGTTTTTTTTTTTTTTTTGCAAATAATCGAATATATGTATGCGTATATATGTAGCTGGTTTGAGAGCAGCGTATATATACGTATATACAAAATAAAAAAATAAAAAAAAAAAAAACAAGCTGAGTGAAAGGCAACAATGTGAAGGCTCGTCGAGTGTCCGTATGCAACGATCGTATTGTACGTAAAGACTGTAACATAAGTATATGTCTCCCTCTTTCTCTTTCTCTCTCTTTCTCTTTGTCTCTCTCTCTCTCTCTCTCTCTCTCTCTCTCTCTCTCTCTCTCTCTCTCTCTCTCTCTCTCTCTCTCTCTCTCTCGGCGATCGTTTCAGCGCACAAAGAAGAACTTTGAGGAAATTTTTTTTCCCTGCAAGTTTCAGACGAGACGTATATTCGTACATGAACATGAGTCTTATATCGATACTAATTGCGATCGATATATATATATTTTTAATTTAAAAAAAATCGTTTTTCACTGTTTTCATGATAAATTAGTTTAAATTGAAATTTAACAAAATTAAATTTCCAATTTTAATGATAATTTCGACAATTTTCATTGGAATTTATGCAACAGCTGTGTAAAAATGAAAATAAACAAAGGATAATCGTCTCCGATGAGTCTCTGAACTTGTTGACTCGTCTTCGGGCTCAAGAGATGTGGAAAATCCAAGATCGAGAGAATATAGGAGCATGCACGCGCGACAAGGACATCGATTGAACGAGCAAATTATACCGATTTAATTGCTACATAGAGGCTGCTCCTGTGGCCCATGAGAGGAAAAGAATGAGAGAGAGAGAGAGAGAGAGAGAGAGAGAGAGAGACAATGCACAATGTTCAAGAGAGCTACGGGACAATCGAGGCAATCGATCCAATAAATAAATTAAAAAAATTTTTTTTAAAGTGAAAATTCGATATTTGCACGCTTTTTTTTTCTTCAATTCGATTTAACCATAACAGAATAACGAACACAATCTTTTCAATAACATTTAAAACTATAATGGTAAATTTTTGAAAATTTCCAAATTTTCTACAATCCGAATCCCTCAATCGATCCTTTCCAAATTTCAATATCAATCGTGATTCTGTCTGTTTGTGTAGAAAAAAAAAACTTTTAGCTCATCAGCCAAAAATTTTCGGAAATCGAAACTATATTGGAGATTTAAAAAAAAAAAATCAAAATTACGAAAAATTTGGACCCCCTGAGGGATCTTTGTCAATCTCAGTGCCACGCATCCTTGTCCCGTGATCCATTCATGTACAAACTTTTGGCTCGATAGCCAAAGATTTGCGGAAGTTAGAACTATTGAATATTTTTTTTTTTGGAAACTTCAACATTTTTTGAAATTCAAACACCTCGAGCGATTCTTTCCAAAATCAATGCCAACCATCCTCGTGACTGAGTCTATTTGTGTAAAAAAAAGTTAGCTCAATAGCTGAAAAATTACCAAAGTCAGAGGGGCCACGGACAATTTTCAGAAAAATTCTGAAGCGATTTGAAAAAAAAAAAAAAATTACGATAATCAAAGGTGGGTATATGGTCTACCCGTGTACCAAGTTTCAGCTTGATTGGTCAATTATAGTTCTCCGGATAGACGAATTTGAATTTTTCGAGGCCATAACACACACCCGGAAATTTTTTCTAAAAATGATTTCTCGATGTTTTGGGACATTTTAATGTACACCGGCATGAAAATCTCTGATTAAAAATTTTTTTTTATCAAAACAAAGCTTCCTCCACGAGGAAGCAAAATAAAAAAAATCTATGTACATTGTACATATATTTATTTATTTATTTATTTATTTATTTATTTATTTATTTATTTATTTATTTGATCGATGACTGACGAGAAATAACGCCTTTACATGTTCGCCGAGAACGCGGAAACTCATCTGGTAATTGATTTGTACGTGACTCACGATAAACGTACGATTACAAGCATATAACTATAGAAAAAAAAAAAAAATATATATATATATATATATATATTATGAGCGTGATATTATCGATTCTATGGAATGGGTCACGCGTGTTTCCCACTCGATTTCCTCGATTCGCAAAACGTTTTCACCGCATTTATTCTCCACAATTTCTCGAGTCAGTTTTTATTTCCATTTTTAATTATTATCCTTAAAAAAAATCATCAATGTGAATTATTCTTTAAAGAAAAAAATTAATAAAATTTCTTTACCAGTCCATCCCTGCGAATATTTTTCCCTCGTCAATGAAATGTAATGCACGACAATCCATTCTCAATCACCCTCGATTATGGATACATAATTCGTTAATTTGACAATTTTCAACACTCAATTCGACGAATCGTTGAACGAGACTCGCGATAATGAGACGAGAGAGAGAGAGAGAGGGGGGATGGGGATATTTTATCCTCTCGCGATGAGAGAAAAAAAATATATTATACACTTATATATATATATACATAGGAGGGTATGAAAAAGTTTTGCTGCTGGTTTTTGCTTCGCGGCCTCGGGGACGTTGAAAAGAGAGGCAAGAGCACGCAGGGCCCTCGCGGAGTGGTCTCGGGGGATTCCCGAAGAGCAAGAGACAACTTCCAAGAATAGCAAGGTAGTAAACTATACCGAGCGAGCGAGCAAGGTGGGAGAAGAAAAAAAAAAAAAAAACAGACAAAAAGTAAGAGGAGAAAGGAGTAGGCAACGACGATAAAACGATGGTTGGGAAAAAAGAAAAGTATAACTCGACGCGAATTCGGAATAAAGAGAAAATATTTTTTAAATGATTATCACGACGAAATATCATTATGAATAATCATGATCCTCGATCATGGAAAAAATCATAATCGAGGAAATATATTTTTTCAAATTATGTATCAATTGTTTTATTCGATATTTTCCAGCAATCTAATTTGGAAATAACAAACAAAAAAAAAAACATTTGATCCGCATTTATTACTCGACCAAAATTTATTCGTAAGAATGCCCGCGATTGCTGCGAGAGATATGGACGATGCGCGAGACGACCAACGCGCGGGGCAAGACGAGAAAAACACGAGGGAAGCTTTCACTCGCGGCGGACTGCGTGAAAAAAAAAAAAAAAAAATGAAAAAAAAAAAATTCATACTCGCGAAACTTACGTAAAAGTTATAAATCAATTTAAATTCTCGCGAGGGTGAGCGCGGATGAGAGCTCTCTCGAAACAACGCGAGCAAGTATATTTTATTTTTATTTTATTCTTCGATATTTTATAGAACGTTGAGTGCACTTTTAAATACTTCAATATATCATATTATTCCGGATTAATAATTAAATTAAATAAATTAAGGGATACCAATTGATAATTTATTATCATTGATTATCAAATAATCAATTTAATTAATTTGATAAATTAATTAAATTATTCCAGATCAAAAAGAATCAGCATTGGATCAGAAAAAAAAAAATAATAATCAAAATTATGTATTTTCGTTTCTTGTACTCAATATTAATTACGATAAAAATTATTTTTAATTCCAATCGCATCCAGATCGAAATGCGATATTTTAAAAATTAGCTCGGTGCATAAAAATATAAAAATTAAAAATAAAAAAAAAAATCACCTTTAGATATGTTTTTTCTTCCTCAATCCTTCAGCCTTTTTACGATCGCAATGATTGGGAAGATTCTACCCCGTACGCTTGGGTCGAATTAGCCTTCGACAGGCCGATAATCGATTAGTCAGAGACGATCAAAGTGCTTTCGCCTGTACGCGAGCGTTTCGCATCGGAGATTTCGAATATATTATTATTTAAAAAAAAAATAAAAAAAAAAAGAAAGAAAAGAAGAAGAAAGAGTTTTGTACATCCATAACAGTCATCGCGCTGATCGTGCATAAAGCATGAGAGAAAAAAAAAAGGAAGATTCATCGATGCCCGATAAGTATAATTCGTGAGTAACGCGAAAAGGGAACATTAATCGCCGAATTATTGACTGGAACATATTTGAAAAATAAAAAACGTCAAAATTTTGATAACGATAATAGTAAAAAAAAATTATTGAAATAAATTATACAGGTGTGCAAGATTGTTTTGTTTCGCAGGACGAATTTTTCCCCATGTTGCTTCACTGCACTCAGAGTAAAAAAAAAAAAAAAAAACACTAAAATTAGCCAAAGGACTGAAAAAAATAATAGCATTTCTCATATTTTTCATAGGAACCGATTAACGATGTGTATAATTTTTTCGACAAGTATACGTGAGAATTTTTTTTTTTTTTTTAATTTTCTAAGAAATTTCGTGAAATTAAAAAAAAAAAAGTGTACTCGCGTCTGTATACATCAGGAAGTGCAGCTTTATCGAGGCCAGAGTGAGAATTAAACGCGAGTGTGGACGACGGAAATGGGGGAATTTGAGAAGTGATCGTCGTCGTTGTCTTGGTGTGTTTTCTGTCGCGGGGTCGATCGTCGAGAGAGGCACGGGCCGAGAGCTCCGCGGTGAAAATGGTGTATAACCTTGCCACAACGACCTCGATCGCCTTCACCACGGACGAGGTAAAATGCGCGATCGCGAGAAGAACCTTCTTACCTCGCGGCAAATCATTATACATATATATATATATATATATATATATATATATACGTAAACAGCTCTTCGTGTGCTCTCTCGAAGATCGAATCCGTATAATGCGTGTACGAGAAGCGATCGAGAACTCTCACTTTTTTCTCTATGGCCGAGCGTCTTGCAGGCACATACACAAACTCGTTGCAAATTCAACATATATTTATATAAATAATAATAGCGCGGTCAACAGTATTGAAATAAAAGTCTGCCAAGCTGACCGTTCCATTTTCCATTGGAATTACATGCGAGAATTTTTTTTTTTTCAAAACGAGACAAAAGACAAGCTGGGCAATTGAAAGATTTTTTTTTCCCATGATCTCCGGAGTATTCCGGTCGGTTTGCGTTGCCATTATTAGAATTTTTTTACACAAAAATTATTATTATTATTCATTATAATTTTTATTAATTAATAATAGATATTATTATTATCATAACCGCTATGTTATTGTTATAACTGAACTGGAAATTGTTAGTATATTAATGGCAAACTAGACGAGAGTCTATATAATATCAGACTCGAGGGAGAAGGCACGCGCGTGAAAGTGGCATTTTGAAACTCCGATTGTCGCGTATTCACGCATACACACAACACTCTTGAGTCGAAGAAGAAGAATAGCTATTCGTATGCGGTAAATTTGTACAGTGAACCCGATATATTATAATATATATATATATATATATACTCGGAGACACAGGTGAGTGTCATCTATAACGCTTGGGCACGTAAAAATGATTCATTAATTGGCATGTACGATAGGACGTACCACACTGTCTGCGAATCCTCTCTTTCTTCTCTCTCTCTCTCTCTTAGTTCATTTTATCTTGTTTTACTCTTTAGTTCATTTTATTTTATGTTATTCGTTATCTCAACTATCAACAAGTTAACAAATCAATATGATTTATAAAATTTTTTGTAATCTTTTGCCCCAAAGTGTTCGAGGGCATAATAAAAACATCTCTCTCTCTCTCTCTCTCTCTCTCTCTCTACCCGACTATTTTCTTTCTTCGGGCACGGGAGCATAATTGCAGTTATTTCGTATTATTTCTAGCTCAGTTTATCTTGGGCCTGTGTTCTACCATCTACTAATTATTGTAATGTATTTCTCTTTATAAGTTCTTCCTGCTGATGCTCTATAACTTGCCCTTAAGCTATGCAGGTATCTCGCCGTCACTTATTGTTTTAGTAATTTAGTATCAAGTTTAATTCTAAGATATTGTACTTACTCTGTTCTTGGCTTTATACTTTTGGCTGCACTGCCTTGGTATAATAAAAAATAGTTCTATTCTATTCTTTCTCCCTCTGGGGAATTCGCCATTGACGATTACCCGAGGATTATTGCGAGATATTTGACGAGGAAAAAGTTTTTGACGACACGATGATTAATACCCTGCTTCATGTACGATATAATATTGCGATGTTGAGTTTATATAAGAATGCGGAAATGAAGATGTATTGTATTTTTTTTTTTTTTCAACGATACGCGTTAATTTGGCCATTGAATATTTTTCGAGTTGAAAGTGTTGGATGTAACGAGGCTGGAGAGCATTTCTTTTTTGTTAAAAGAAGAAGAAAAAAAGAAATATACTTTTCCCGGGTGAATGCTGTAAGAGACGCGAAAAGAAGAGTCGAGTGGCGCCACTTTTAGTCAGTCTTTGCACTAATCTCACATTGGCTAGCGTATATATTGAGAGTCGCGGCAGCGACTCGAGACAAGTACAATTCCTCATATATATATATATATATATATAATAGTTTTGCATGGGTAGACGATAAATTGGTCGAGCAATATCAGAAACTAAATCTACGGTAAGAAAAATCAGGATATAATTTCCAGGCTATATTTATTTATTATTTTTTTGTTGGTTTAGTTATTTTTGGGTTTGAGAAATTGGAGAATCGGCTCGTCATGAAAACGGAAGTAAACCATTGAGGGAAAAAATAGTCACGTGACATACATAGTCTCGGCGGGTAACCCCGCGAGTTTTCGATTTACTCTTTCTTCTCTTGGGTCCTATACTCTCAGGGATTACGTCACGAAGGAACGTTAATGGTGTCTGCTATGAGAGCGAAGACCTCTTATATTTCGCGCACTTTTATCGGAAACTTTTTGTCGTAAAGCAACTTTTAACAGCGATGACTTGAAACTTTTTTTTTTTTTTTTTTTTTTTTTCAACTTCCCGGATGTATCGTCGAGTTCGTTGGCCCGAAATTTTAATGAATTCGAGGATTAAAAGGGTCTCGCGGAGCTTCCTTTCTTCGTTCGTCTTATAATATTTTCAATGGATACTTGGTGTTTGAAAAAAATTATAATAATGACGAAAAAAAATTCTGGCTAATCGAGGGACATTTTGTTTCTTCGTATTTTTCAAATTTGAAAAACGTGGAATGTAATTTAATTTTAAAAAATTTTCGAAACATGTGGAATTTACTTTAGTTAAAAAAAAATTTTTGAAACACTCGGAATTAAATTAAATTGAAAAATTAAAAAATACTCAAGACGGTAATACTTTTGCCCAAATGATTTTTCAATTGCCTATAAACATTTATAATCGCTGCTATCGTGATTCTTAAAAATATAGGGAAAAAAAAAAAATATAAATAATACGTATATAAATAAATTCGAGACTCACCCCTTCGTTTCCTAGGAACTGTATAGTAGGTTTCTGGTTGGTCGTATTCTGAAACACGAAGAAGAAAAAAAAAAAAAATAGCATACAGGAGTTGGTCAATAGTTCAATGTTCTCGGGATCATCAAACTCTCGGGCCATTTTATGTACACCAGAGATAGAGGAGAAAAAGAATCTACCCGACGAATATATTTTTTTTTCGTCGACGATTAGCATACAGCATATATATATATGGAGAGAGAGAGAGAGAGAGAGAGAGAGGGAAAAACGTCGCGTGGGAGGCTCAAGGGGAAATTTGAAGGACGAGAAGCACGTAGTTATCATCGATTCGGTGTCTTATCAATGATTGAATATCTCAAAAAATCAATGAGAATCAGCGACGATTCTCGCGTACGTATAAACATTTTTTTTCTCTTCATTCACGTATCAAATGGCTTTTTCGAGTGGCTGAGAGGATCCCATGCATACAATATCAAAGTACAAGAAATAAAATCAGTGAAATTCGTTCGTAACTTTACTTCCGGTGTGTGTCTCTTACAAACAAACAAAAAAAAGACTATTCCTTTT
Organism: Rhorus exstirpatorius; assembly: GCA_963564615.1. NCBI lineage: Eukaryota > Metazoa > Arthropoda > Insecta > Hymenoptera > Ichneumonidae > Rhorus > Rhorus exstirpatorius. The sequence goes on from OY751321.1 coordinate 28,102,258, forward strand.
TTGTGACGTAACGCACATTTTGAAGATTTTTCCTGAGATTGTTACAAAAATCTCAAAATATAAAAATGTCAATAATATGACAACAATAATAATACATGAATAAAAATAAATTTTAGGACAAAAAAAATAATTTTCTAAAAGTCTATTTTGTTTTAATTTCTCAGTTAAAAAGAGCTTATAAAAAAAATTAAATCATGACTTAAAATTTCGATATCTGATACAGGATTTTTGAGAATTGTTTGAAAATTCTTTAATTCTGGCTAGCCCTCTTTATTGCACAATGAATTTTTTTTCCCCCGTGTAATGCATTGAAAAAAAACGTCATAATATAAGAATGCTGTGAATATTTATAAAGTAAATGATAAAAAAATTAGAAAAAAAATAAACGAAGCACGCTTTTTTTTCAAACTAACATCACGAATTTTTCATATTATATATACGAGCGCGTGGCAAATCTCAGAATTCTTTGAATTTCGAATCAAGATTTTAATTTCGAACAGGTTTCTCTTCCTATATTTTCCACGTTATAAGTTCCTATCGGGTGATCGCACTTACATTTTTTTCAATACCATCAAATAACTTTTGCTCGCTCGGCATACTCAAATATATCATCATTATTATTTCTCTGGATTAAAAAAAAAAAAAAAAAAAAAAAACTCAGGAGACCCGCTCCTTAAATTCAAAATTCATTTAATTTTTATAAAAGAATAATTTCGAAGGAATTTAAAAAAAAATGTAAAACGCAATACTCGCGGTAATAAATTATCGACTTTATCATTTTTCTATATAATTATTTGTACAATTGTTTCTCGCATATGTCGACGATCATTTTACTCGTATTTCTACGACCCCCCGCCCCTTGTACAAAAAAAAAGATTTATCGAGAAAACGAACAATTGACCAATATTATAAAAATAGTTGATGACTCTATTGTGTTGTTAATATCTCAGGTGCGATATCTTATCGTGTAAATAGGGGGGGGGGGGGGGGGATATGTGACCCGATACGAGTGAATAGAAAACGAAATTGATGTTTCGACAAACAACTTTAATAACGACTTCTCTAATTGCGGATAATTATTGAAAAAAAAAAAAAAAAGAAATTATCGTAAAATTTCCAACAAACATTCTCTCGGGAATATTAACATTAATATTTTATTAATATTAATGAATTTTAAAATGAATTAATTATTCATAAGAATTGAGTTTATTATCATTCGTTATTATTAATACCAAGATTTACATTTCTATTCAATTGTTTTTTTTTTTTTTTTATAATTAAGGGTGAACATTTTTATCTCGGAATATATTAGTCCCAATATTTCATCAGGTAGCATACTTTTTTTAAAAATTTTTTCATGATTTTTTTAATAATCCAATCGGGTCAATCGCTGCTGCTGGAAACGAATAAACGCGAACAGGGACTCTCTCCTTGTGATTCGTGTTACGTTGAATCCTCGTGCGCGAGTAATTAACGGACGAGCGATTTAGCTTGGAACTCGTTGTGAGAAATATCGAGTTAACGAGAGGTCGTGTTATATGGTTTTCGCGCTGCTCACTGGATTTTTAGGGCGACATACCGTTAATTGGTTAGATCTGTATAGACCTCTAGATGCAACGATTTTGGTCGAAAAAAAAAAAAAATTATAATTCATTTAACGCGAAAAATGAATTTAAAATATTTTTTTTTTTTTTAAATCATCATAATCAAGTCCGTATGGCTCGGTGAACCAATCAAGTAGTGGAAAGTAGAATTTTTAGTCGGGGTGAAAAAAAAAATTCACAATTATTATAAATTAAGGGGTACCACTAATCGAGGATTTTGGAAAATTCAATTTTTTTTTTTGTTGGCTTAAACAATATTTCAGGGTCATAAAAACAATATGCGGTCGGTCCTGTAATGCAAAATTTTTTTTTTAATAGGTTCAATTTTTTCGATTTTGCCGCACAGTGCCTCGGAGCGCGCGCCCTGAGCACGATGAATCACTCACGCGGCGCTCGGAAAACTTTAAACGCATTTTTCTCGAAACCATATTTTTAAAACCGTGAGGACAGATTACTCGAACACCGTTGCATGGATCGATTTGAAATTTTGACAGTAGCTCCACAATTACATTCTCTATGGGAGTACTTAGCCATTTTTTCAATTTAACGTAAACTTTTATGTTTACAAACAATTTACTGCTTATTTTATGGCCAAAAATCGATTCATTTTCTCAAAAGTGCACCATTTCTACAAAATTTGATTTAAAAAAAACCCCCCCTTACGTAGTCCCATAGGCGATACTATATAGATTATAAAAAATTTTGGTTTTTTGTTCCAGGCTTTACGAGAAATCCGTCCTCCCGTGAAGGAGTTAAAAAAAAAAAGGCAATTTCTAAGAGTGGCTCTGTCGCCGCTATTTTGCATCAAAATGATAATGAAAATTTTTTGTTTCGTACTTCAATATGTGTCAAATAATCCCTTTGAAAAGAAATCTTATTCCGTTTTCCATACTCCAAAAATAAATCGTCAAAGTTGGGCCTTTTTTCGGTCGTTATAGAGTGGTGTTACCCCTTGAGTGACTTGAAGAAAAAAAAAGTATTCGAATACGTACGATAATTATTGGCTAAAAATAAATTGCTCATCAGCCTTGCGAATGAATTGGAAAATTTTCGTCAAATCGTCGGTCAAGAGGGCGATAAATTTTGTCTTCGTGTTTTGACGAAAAAAAAAGAAAAAAATAAAAATCAAAATATATATATATATATAAACAGAGAAAACGACGATAAGACGTTCTCGAGAATGAGTAAAACGTAGTTTAAAATTATATTCACGAGATTACACGCGTTGTACACGGTTTTATCTCAAGGTTGTTATCATTGAAAAAAAATATAAGAATTTAGGAGGCTATATCAATGTTTTTTTTTTTTTTTTTTTTGACGCTAGCTAGGAGTAAACTGAGAATTATCGCGAAAACACACAAAACATTAAAATTAAAAATCTTCATTAAGTTCATTTTTTCCAAAAATTGAAAAAAAAAAAAAAAATTATTTAATCTCAAAAATAGTCCTTTAAACAGTATATTAACCGGCAATTTATGACGATATCGTCATCGGTGATTTTAATCCATTCAGGAGTGTCCGAAAATTTCCAAAAAAAAAATCAGGGAATCGGGGAATCTTATCTCAATATTCCCACCAGTTTTAATTGCAAAATGTTTGAGCAATTAACAAATAGAAATTCGTAAACAATGCAAAACGGGTAAATTCGACCATTTCGCCAAAGTCAGATACAACGATATCGTCACAGATTGCCGGCGGAGGGTTAAATAAATTGTATTATTATTATTATTATTATTATACTATTAAAAAAAGTCGAATCTTTTCGCGACGACTTTAACCGTACTGGTGGACATTTTTTTTTTGCGAACGGCATTGTTGTTCCTTCAGTTTCTTCATTAGCACTTGTACCAACAATATAGCAATAAACCTTCATTATAATTATTATTATTTATTGAAGTTATTTATTCGAAACTCTTGTGACTGTATTTCATTAAGCACACACACACACACACACACACACACAAAAACGTTAATATTTTTCCGAATCGAGGTCAAAGTGGTCAATTAACCGAAAAATCGAGGGATATATATGCATACATATATATATAGAGAGAGAGAGAGAGAGAGAGAGAGAATAAAAAAAAGTATGAAAAAAAGTCAAGTATGGGCGGAGTTGCCGCGATAGGTGAGCTCGATCTTTGCTCGATACAACTTGGCAACAAATTCGGCAACGCCGCCAACTGGTTCACTTTCTCTCGGGCGGCGAACTCGCCTGACATCCCTCGACTTTGCGCCGTCGCGTTTCGCGATCGAGCGAGCGAACGCGCTATACGTGAGTATAACGTAAGTAAGTAAAGAAATCGAGTAACCGCGAGTTGAGATCTATTTCTCTCTTTCTCTTATTCGCCATCGAGTACGGGTCTCGGTGCTGCTAAAGAAAAAGAGAGAGAGAGAGAGAGAGAGAGAGAGAGAGAGAGAGAGAGAGAGAGAGAGAGAGATCGTTCGATCGTAATGGATATCGATCGACGTAGCTCGCTACAAATCCACGAGAGCACAAGACTCTCCAAATTGTTCGAGCATCTATTTTGCTCAGACGTTCGAATCGTTATTCTCGAAATAGAAGAAAAAAAATGAAAAAGAAATTGACCTTCGCCGATTGGGGAATAAAATTTACTGGTATCATGTCCGAAAACTGATAAGAACAAAAAAATTATTTTCTCCTTTTCCAGTTGAGTTTATTCGTCAAGTCTGTTGCATCCAAAATTAACGTTAAAAAAAAAAAAAAAAAAAGATAAAAAAAAAACTGAAATCATAAATTTTATCGCAAATATTTATTAACGCGCAAATTGTATTTCGTCAAATTGAAAGCACCAAATTTTATGATGCCATTTTATCGTAAATACACATTTCTCTCATTGTCAAAAAAATAAATCAATAAATGTTCTCATTGAAAAAAAAAAATAAAAACACACGAGAACAAAAAAAAAATCATTCATGACGTTTTAGCGTTGTATCCCCCTCGGGTTAAAAAATTCGCGATAGCCGATAACTCGACCGTGTGTGTTTACGTAACTCTTTAAAAGGCTGTCAGCTTCGAGCAAAATGTACACAACACAAAGCATAGGCATCGCTATGAGCACAGAACGGACGGACCTGCTCGCACGAAAATAGAGCGTGTACCGAGGAAGGCATGGAAAAAAAGATCGTCCCAAACGATTTTATAACCATCCACGGTATTTTTGAAAGATTTAAAACGTTTTTTTTTCTTCCTTTCTTTTTATAATCGAATGCTTCTGCGCTAGCAAAGGGAGAAAAAGTTGAATTCCAAAGAGTACTATTATGTCTCGTAAAAATATGCACATTCGATCAATGTTTTTTTTTTTTTTTTTCTTTGAGGATTTCGAAGAAGGGTGTCTTGCACCCTTATAGTTGAGGAGACCTCTTGGACGATTCGTGATTTGAATAGAAAAGGGAGAGAGAGAGAGAGAGAGAGAGAGAGAAAATTCGTGCGTGGAACGTATCAGGCTCGAGAAAAATGAACAACGAATTTGAGAACGTCCGAGGCACGTGTGTACGTATGTGTGTGTGTGTGTGTGTGTACGTCTAGTGAACGGCGATTCGACCACCTGCTCTCACAATAATACCCGGGAGGACTGGGGTGATTTTATTTTTTTTTCATTTTCACCTCCGGTCTCATCGTGAAATAATATGGGATAGGATGATAAAGGACGAGATACATCGTCATTCGAAATTCTATATATACATCAATATATTTTTTTTTACATGTAAAATCGTATAATTGTGAAATATTATTTTTGACTGATCGAGATGAAATCAAAATGTAATAAAATTTGTCCATATTTCTCGTTCTATAGTGATACGTTGTTTGCACAATAATAAAGGTAAAATAAACAATGAGAAAAAGCTTTTGGGCTTGTGTTGAGCACCGTCCATGCGGAGGTTAATGACCAAGCTAAAAGTATATCCATGGAATTATATTTTATTTTCATTCACATCGATTCTTAATCGATTTTCTAATCGCTTGAAAAATTAATATTAGTTTAAAATTTTTAAAAAAGTCTGAAAGTTTATAGTCTCCTGGGACGCTTTTTACAAAAAAAAAAAAAAGAAAACAATTGAAAAATTCGATGAATTTCGATGAAATTTACTACGAAGATCGATATTCCTTATTTTATTTTGAATTTTACTCATTCCTTTTCTTTTGGAAGACGCCAGAGGCAACCGGAAACCGGACTGACGAGCCACCGATTATTAAACCCATATCCTCCCCTCAGAGTGTGCTTTTCTCCCTTTTCAACTTTTCTTTCTTTCTCTCTGTATTTTTTTTTTTTTTTTTCATGGCAATGCGGTTAAACGAGAACGTTGGGACAAATCATCAGAACGAAAGGGGAGTGGGGATGGGAGGTGAAATTTGCACGAACCCCCTGGTTCTCTCGCCACCTGCCTTCAGGGGTGAATAATCCATCGTGAAGGAAGAGAGAGAGAGAGAGAGAGAGAGAAAGGTAAAGGGCCTAACAATGAAGTTCCCATAGATCCCTTAGGTCCTCGACGATCAAGACGCAAAAAAAAAACTCTCAACCCCGATTTAATCAAGCACCGGAGGAATTATAAATTATCTTTAAAAATTTTATTCATCCCTAAAAAATTGATCGTAAAATTAATAATAACAATACGAGAGAGTTGATTCTGCGAATTTATCTTGCGAATTTGAATTTTTTCAAAAATTCGTTCACCAAATAGACCAAAAAGTAGTTCGTGTAGAATGAAAAGTTAAGCTCAAAGAAAAATAAACAAATTACGATTTGATTGCTGCGATAAATAAATTTATTATTATTATTATTATTATTATTATTATTATTATTATTATTATTATTATTATTATTATTAACTTCCGGAGAGGAAAAAAAATCAATGAGACTCACGAGTGCGTGAATGACGGAACATTGGAAAAAAACAGATGACAACGTGACTCTATTATAATTATCAACGTTAATGCACGTACCGAGCGTTTTCCGTTCCTCTGACAGATGGGGGATTTTAAGAGCATCAATTAGCGAAATAACGAGGACGCATTAGCGAAATCCATTACCAGGCTCCAAGTGCTATACAGCCTCAATTTATCGCTCTCGCTCTCTCTATTCCTCTCTCTCTCTCATATGAAATCCTACTTGGCTGTATGAACGTTCGAGTAGAATTGTCAGATTCATAAAATCGAAATGTTTTAATTATACTCGTTAACCCCAAGTAAAGGTCGTGGATTCGATAGCTCGATATGTCAATGGTTTTTCAGAGTGTGTGTCGGACCATGACAATTGAAATTGCAACTTAATTGAAATTGAAGTGCAATTTAATTGCATTTATCGAATGTACGAGTACTCGATAATGGTGTCAAATACAAAGAAAATGTTCGGTTCCAAATTGATAATGAAGAAATTGGTAGGCATGTTTTTTTGCAAAAAATATATTGTTATTATTATTATTATTATAGATGTAATTGTTATGGAAAATTGTAATATTAATAACAATTTAATGGTAACAATAATAATAATAATAATAATAATAAATAATTATATTTAAAAAAATTATTGCCAAAAAAGGCAACTTTTGGCTGCATATTATTTTTAATTTGCACGACTGATTTGTAGAAAAAAAAATTGAAAATTTTTTTAAAATATTTAATTGAGTTAATAAATAAATAAATAAATCTATATATATGAAATTTCAAGCGTAACCATTTTTATGTCAAATATTTATTATTAATAATATTTATGATATTATTATTTAATAATAATAATTATTATTATTATTTTTACTCCAATTCCCATTAGTGTATCGTTCGCACGACTCTCGCTGCTATCATACAATGAGCTTTTTTTTCCGCTCCCTGCGATTGTAAAAATATCAATCACGCGAATAATTTATACGGCTATGTGGCAACAAAAAAGTTTGAGCTTTCGTTGTTGGACAATTTTTCTCATAGGGGACAAGTTTTCTCCGCGATATAACCGGAAGTATCACAAAGTCGATGATGACTATCGCATGTGCACTAGAGAGAGAGAGAGAGAGAGAGAGAAAGCCGCGTTTTGCCGTCTGTGACTGCGTATTATATCTGTGAATGTAGTGGGCCCGGGGGAAGCGCTTTGGTGCGGGACAATGCCGGGGCGTCGAGACGGTCGAGAGACGCCGACGACGACCTTCCCGCGCGGCGGCAACGATCGATTTGGAGAGCAATGACAGAGAGAGAGAGAGAGAGAGAGAGAGAGAGAGAGAGAGAGAGAGAGAGAGAGAGAGAGAGAGAGAGAGAGAGAGAACGCAAACTCCACAGGGAGCGCAAGTCGTGGAAGAAAATCTTGTCGACGTCGTCGCGACAGTTCGATTTCTCTCTCTCTCTCTCTCTCTCTTTCGTTTCTACGATCTTCGTTTCATACTCAAAATTTCCATTCAATTCTATACCGAGAGAACAGAGCTTCTCGCGACGTATGATTCGACGATATAGAGATAGAGATAGAGAGAGAGAGAGATTGTCAGAATACCCGGAAGTCTAGCAGAGTCTCGTTATCTCGTTCTCCAATACATATATACGAGGCAATTCACGCTAGCTCAGCAAACTAATTTTGACAAAAAAAAAAAATTCCCTCTGACTTCTTCAAAGTGTCGCGAATTTCCACGTGTCAATTCATATTCCTCGAAAAATAAAATTAAAAAGTTTCTCGTTCGAGAATTATCCGAGATAGGAATGAGAAAAAAAAATTTCCAAATGCATCTTCGATCGTGTGGAGTCGGATGAAAAATTAGCAAGCGACGATGCAAAATGCAGTAAGAAAAAGAAAAAAATTAGCGTGGAATGAACCGTATACGTACTACATTAGACGGAGAGTGAAATATATGTATGTATATATATATATTTACATATATATATATATATATATATATATATATATATATATATATATATATATATATATATATATATATAGTGGAGCACGCGCTATTGTCAGAGCTATTGGCGTGACGGAATACGCACAAAGGGTACGTGTGTGTGTGTGTGTGTAGTCAAGTAAAATATGTAGGAGAGAGATTCTCGCGGTGTATGCAACACTGAGAACGAGAGAAAGAAGGAAAGAGAGGAAGAGAGAGAGAGAGAGAAAATTTATTGAACATTACGGGTAGTGTAATACTATTCTCTACAAGCCAACTTCATGGAAAGCATCAAGTGCCGAAAGAAAGAGAAATAGAGTTTAAAAAAAACAAATAAAACGAAGCGATAGGTAGATAGAGAAAGATACTGCTGATGCTACCGGGAGACAAGGGAGATAATATACACGTCTATCTCATTTTATTTTCTACACGAATATGTGTTCTCTCGCTCTCGCGCGAGCCCTAGCCCCCCTTTCACTCTGTGTTCAACACAATAGCACACAATCCAAGAGAGCTCGGTGTATGTGTGCTGCGCCCGTTTCTTCGCAGCTCACGATCGCGATAATACATAATATATACATATATATGTAGGCGAAAAAAAAATCTTATCTTTTATTCCTTCCCGTTGAAATAAAAAAAATTCGAAAAAAAAAGTAAAAAATCCCTGATCATGATTACACGGACGAAATTCTCGAAGAAAAGTTGAATTGAAATTTTCGTAAGAATAAAAAAAAAAAAATACCAACGTGGGCTATCCTATTCTTATTGTGTATTTTTTATTAAAGAGGCATGGGAGAAAAAAAAAGCAACATTGAGATTCAATTTTTTCTGTATGTTTTCCCATGTAGACCGTTTCCTTGAATTCTTATGCTTGAATATTTTTTTCCTTGCAAAAAAAAAAAAAACTATCGTGTATTCCGCGTAATACAAGCCCCGTTTATATCGATGGGGCTGTGAAAGGAAAACCTTGAACGCTCGAATATTGGTACAGCGTGTTCCGGCTCTGAACCAGCCATGATCATGTTTTACATACATTACATATGACAGATTTTGGTAGCTCGAATTTTGAATAAAAAAACGAGAAAAAAAATTGCCACGCAATGAAAGTCGAAAAAAAAATATATGTATATCGAAATTTCAAATTTTAGCCCGTTGTCTCAATCATAGTCATGAGGAAGCCACTTCGAAAATCGCGAGAAAATTATGGAAAGGGCAAAATTTATTAAAATAGGAAAAATTATTAAATAGGAGAAACTTTGAAAATCTGTAAAAAAAAAAATATCCAAACCACTTTCAATTTGCCGAAATTTCACTAATTGTCGTTTGCATAATGATATAGATCGAGTGAACTTCGAGACCCCGATATATTATCATTCGAATTAAATTCTATTAAAAAATCATGTTATCGTGAAAAAAAAAAATGATAAATAATCCCTTTTATCGTGTGAGTTGCTTTTTTTTTTATCACCTAGACAGGATGAGATATTTTTTACCCGATGATAAAACGAAATTTGGACGTTTTATTTTCGTAATCTTGATCCATGTCACGTTGAAATTAATATAACAATAATAATAATTCAAATCATAATATGTATACATATTTACTATAAAGCCATTGGAAACCGCGAGAGGAGATGGAGCGCAACGAGACCTGTTTGTTCCAGTAGAGAGAAAGAGAGAGAGAGAGAGAGAGAGAAATATATACACAGACAAAAAAACGAGGTTAGAAGGCTAATAAAGCAGACACTACGAGGCGTAGAGTAACGGCTATGGTTACCCGATTTGTTGAATACCGTCTCGGGAGTTCTATCGTTTCGCCAAGCCGTTTGACAAGTGATTATTTTTCTCTCTCTCTCTCTCTCTCTTTATAATTTTCAAAAGGTCAATCAGCTTGCCGAGCTTCTCGACGCATCACTCGGTTGAATAATCTCAGCGATTTTTTTTTTTTCTTATAAATACGCGCGAATGATGTTTGATGATAATAAATTCATAATTGATACCTTCAAGAGTCTGAGTGGAAAGCCACACACTCTTTTATTCGCGTGGGCAAACTTTGACGAATTTTTACGATTTTTTAATTTTTTGCCAATGAATAATTTGATGAATGATTTGAATTTTTGCTGATAAAATTTTTTTGCACTTGTCACTGATTAAGTTGCTAAAAAAAAACATACACTTGTCCCCGTATATATCGCGAGGAAACATGCTGCTCTATATCTGTCGGAAACGACGTCAATTTGCGAATAAGCATCTGGCACATGTATATGAGAAGGCATTTCATCCCAATAGTACGATCTGATTGCTGTCTCAAGTATTTTTCAAATAATTCCATTCAATTGCAGGAGATCGGAAAAAAATATTCTCCAACAAAATTCAATTTAAAAAAAATTGATTCAAAGGGCTTTTCATTAATCTGTAAAGTCAGTGATGAAAATAATTTTTGAAACAATTTCTTTTTCCTCCATTATAGCTATACAATGATGGATATATTAAGGTCTTCATGTCGTGCCCAAAACTTCGTAAATGTTTGAATAATTATTTTTACAACTTCCTACAAGCAAACTCCACATTGATTGTACTTCCTTCGATCTAGCAAAAATGTACAGCGAACATAGAATAAATAATAATGAATTTACATTTTAAAGAACAGCCTAATTTGTCGCAAGTTCCCAGCAGTTGAATTTTCATTTGAATTTTTTCATTAAAAAAAAATCTGTAATTAACGTTCGAATGTGAAACTTGCACAACTCAGTTTATTCGTAAAAAAAAATTATTACATTCGTTCCTGATTGTTTTTGTACTCTGGGTTGGAGAATAGAAAATACTTTTAATTGCGAAGAATTGTATGAATAAAATTTAGATCTTACTATAAAATTAGATGTAAAATTTATTATAAATATTTTCTGCGAAGATTTTTATTTGAAAAAAAAAAGTTGAAATAAAATACGACTCGATGTGCATTAATAGTCATTTATCTTTTTCCATGTCGACTGTATATATACATGCATCGGACCGAGCGAAGAAATAAATATGGAAATTCGTTCGGGGCAAAAGCTGCGGTAACAATTTTTATAAATTCATGAATTTTTTTTTAATGACTGCGAAGCGAAACACATGTGTAATTTTTTTCCCTTAATTCCAACCCCTAATAAAGGTTTAACTTTGTCCAATTGAAGCCTTTTTAATATTTAATTTCCAAAATTGTAACATAATATTTTTTGTCCCAAAAGAAAAAAAAAAATTAAATATTTATCAGTGCTCTGGCCAGATTGTCTTGGAATATATTATCTCATTCGTCTCGTGTCAATGTACGGCAACGTTCGAAAATTTTATTAGAATATTAATAATCCGTATTACGATTATTATATTATTTATAATATATATATATATATGTATTGCGAGTGTTTATGTAAGAATTCGTTATTATTAGATCTGGTTGGGGTATTGTTGTCGACAGCCGAACATTTATATTAGGCGATCGATTGCGAAGGAGACGAGGTGGAAGAAAGAGAAAAAAAAAATACTAGTATGCACGTAATTGATGACACAATAAAGGCGACTTTGTCTTTAGGGCATGGCTCGAAATATCAGGGCACAGGCGGATCGGTCACGTATCCCGAAATATTTCGACGATGTCTCACGTAACTTTAATCGAGGAAATATTACTTGATGAGGAAAGGGGGGAGGGGGATTAAATAGGGCTATATAATGAAGCCAATGAGTACATTATGTGCACGGAAACAATTAAATCAAGAAGTCAGAACTTTCGATAATTTGCAATTAGTCTACCACTTCCTATTAAGTAATACCAATTTACATAATTATCATTATTATAATATTAATCTTTTTTCGTGGCTAATATATTTTGTTAATTTTTTTTTCTTGCATTCATTTGCTCGATAAAATTAAATTCAAGAGTCTCGAGTGATATTTTTACATCAAATGAATAGATGAATAAAATTGAAAAAAAAAAAAATGATAATGCAATTTTACCACGAGAAAAATTTTTTCCAACGCATTATTAAAATTTTCGTGAATCAATTTGATTGAGATTTTATTTCTAAGAATAAACCATAAACCATATGAATTTTAATTACATTCAACAAAAATTTATTTTCATTAAAAAAAAACCATGCTTTTGAAATTTCGAAAAGGAATTTTTGATTTCCAAGGATAATGCCTAACTGATTCGTGATCAACGAAAAAAAATACATCGATACAGAGTCCTGAATAAAATTTGAAAAAATCAAAGATTTTTTTGAATTATTGCGAAAAATGAATGGGTTCACTAAAATCGATGTAGCTCTGCTTCCCGAAGTAGTTGAAAGCTCTACTCAGTGCTCATTCTCTTCGAAATCGTTTTAGCTACAAAACGCCGCTTGGTTCATCGAGCTATGATTTTTTTTCGATTTTTTACGAATTTTCAAAGTCGGATCATCGGGTTTTGCCAATTTTTCCAAGAGCCCTTTGGCCTCAAATTCGCTGATTTTCAAAGTGCTCTTTTGGGTACAAAAAATTGAGATCTCTGGATGAATCAAACGACTGAGTCTGAGTCTACTCCTGGGCTTTTCAAAACACCCCCGATACTCCCAAATTAGTCAATTAGGAGCAAAGTTATGGGCATTTGAAATTTCGGTATTTTTAGGTTTTGGAAAAAGTGGGCAAGAAATTGGGAATTTTTTTTTTTATTCGTCCTGCAATACATTTTCAGGCTCTGGGCGATCGGAAATTTTCTGCTGATTACGAATCACAACGAATTTTTTCCAGAATCCCAAAAGCTCGATAGGAAAACGTTAGAAAACTAAAAAATATATTTCAAGTCAACAAAGGTACATTATAGAGATCATATTCATTTCCACATACGTAAATACAGAATATCTGCTTTTATTCTCGTACTTTTATATTCAAAAGCCGGAAATGTACTTTTTTTTTTGCATATTAGGTACGTGAACGAAAAGGGATCGACCTTCGACTCAGTAATATTTAAGGAATTATATAAATATAACTCTGTAGAATATTGTAATTAGGAATATTTATAAGCATATAATGCATTTGATGAAAATACTAGGGGAGGATTATATGACACGAAAGACAAGTAAAAGAGATGAGAGAGCTCTTTCTTTCTAGGTCTATTAAGCTAGCACCCCCACAACATCGAAAAAATTTTTTAAGTGCAAGGGAATTATGGGCTTTTTATGGGCTCTCGAAACCCGTAAGCAAAAAATTTTGGGCTCATTCCTGTTAAGAGAAAATCAAAATTTTAGTGTGGGGGTGCTAGCTTAACGTTAAGCTAGCGCCACTTTTTTTCAGTGAGTACTTGGGAAATTCTTTTTAGTCACATATTTATGGGCTTTTTATGGGCTCTTCAGATATGTAACTGCCAATCACCTGGGACCTACCCCAACGGAGCTAGCAACCCCTAAAAAATTTTGAAATTTTTTTTTATCAGCCCGAAAATCGTCGTTTCGTATCTAAAGAGCCCATAATTCACCCTACAATTTAAGCCCTCTAACGTCCCGAAATTCCCATTCGTTCACCTACTTTACTCTTGTAGTCAAGAATTTTGAATTTTTTTTTTCGATTTCGAGTAGAGCCCAAAAATCGTCATTTCGTATCTGAAGAGCCCATAATTCACCCTACAATTTAAGCCCTCTAACGTCCCGAAATTCCCATTCGTTCACCTACTTTACTCTTGTAGTCAAGAATTTTGAATTTTTTTTTTTCGATTTCGAGTAGAGCCCAAAAATCGTCGTTTCGTATCTGAAGAGCCCATAATTCACCCTACAATTTAAGCCCTCTAACGTCCCGAAATTCCCATTCGTTCGCCTACTTTACTCTTGTGGTCAATCCCGTCAAAATAATTTTGAAGTTTTTTTTTCGATATCGAGTAGAGCCCAAAAATCGTCGTTTCGTATCTGAAGAGCCCATAATTCACCCTACAATTTAAGCCCTCTAACGTCCCGAAATTCCCATTCGTTCGCCTACTTTACTCTTGTGGTCAATCCCGTCAAAATAATTTTGAAGTTTTTTTTTTCAATTTCGAGTCGAGCCCGAAAATCGTCGATGCGTATCTGAAAAACCCATGATTCACCCTTCAATTAAAGCCCTTGAACGTTATGAAATTCCCAATCGTTCAACGACATGAAGTCAATGTAGCCAGCAATGCTATAATGTAACAACATGCTATGATGTAACAATGCTACAGTGTAGCCAGAAAAATTAAAATTTTTTTTTTCTCGTTTCCGAGTCGAGCCCAAAAATCGTCGTGTCGTATCTAAAGAGCTCATAATTCACCCCACAATTTAAGCCCTCTAACTTCCCGAAATTCCCGTTCGTTCACCTACTTTACTCTTGTAGTCAATGTCACCAGAAGAATTAAAAAATTTTTTTTTCGAAAATTTTTTTTCAAGTGCATGGGAATTATAGGCTTTTTATGGGCTCTCGAAACCCGTAAGCAAAAAATTTTGTGCTCATTCCTGTTAAGAGAAAATCGAAACTTTAGTGTGGGGGTGCTAGCTTAACGTTAAGCTAGCGCCACTTTTTTTCATTGAGTACTTGGGAAATTCTTTTTAGTCACATATTTATGGGCTTTTTATGGGCTCTTCAGATATGTAACTGCCAATCACCTGGGACTTACCCCAACGGAGCTAACAACCCCTAAAAAATTTTGAAATTTTTTTTTATCAGCCCGAAAATCGTCGTTTAGTATCTAAAGAGCCCATAATTCACCCTACAATTTCAGCCCTCTAACGCCCCGAAATTCCTATTCGTTCACCTACTTTACTCTTGTAGTTAAGAATTTTGAATTTTTTTTTTTCGATTTCGAGTCGAGCCCGAAAATCGCTACTTCATATCTGGAGAGCCCATAATTCACCCTCCAATCGAAGCCCTCTAACGTCTCGAAAATCCCATTCGTTCACCTACTTTACTCTTGTAGTCAAGAATTTTGAATTTTTTTTTTTTTATTTCGAGTAGAGCCCAAAAATCGTCGTTTCGTATTTTTATTTCATAACGTTCAAGGGCTTTAATTGAAGGGTGAATCATGGGCTTTTCAGATACGTATCGACGATTTTTGGGCTCTACTCGAAATAAAAAAAAAAGTTCAAAATTATTTTGGCAGATTGACGACACGAGTAAAGTAGGTGAACGAATGGGAATTTCGAGACGTTAGAGGGCTTAAATTGAAGGGTGAATTATGGGCTCTCCAGATATGAAGTAGCGATTTTTGGGCTCGACTCGGAATCGAGAAAAAATTATTTTAATTTTTCTGGCTACACTGTAGCATATTTACATCATAGCATGTTGTTACATTATAGCATTGCTGGCTATACATTGATTTCATGTCGTTGAACGATTGGGAATTTTATAACGTTCAAGGGCTTCAATTGAAGGGTGAATCATGGGTTTTTCAGATACGCATCGACGATTTTCGGGCTCGATTCGAAATTGAAAAAAAAAAAAAATTCTAAATTATTTCGGCGAGATTGACCACAAGAGTAAAGTAGGTAAAGGAATGTGAATTTCGGGACGTTAGAGGGCTTAAATTGTAGGGTGAATTATGGGCTCTTCAGATACGAAACGACGATTTTTGGGCTCTACTGGAAATCGAAAAAAAAAACTTCAAAATTATTTTGACGGGATTGACCACAAGAGTAAAGTAGGCGAACGAATGGGAATTTCGGGACGTTAGCGGGCTTAAATTGTAGGGTGAATTATGGGCTCTTCAGATACGAAACGACGATTTTTGGGCTCTACTCGAAATCAAAAAAAAAAACTTCAAAATTATTTTGACGGGATTGACCACACGAGTAAAGTAGGTGAACGAATGGGAATTTCGGGACGTTAGAGGGCTGAAATGGTAGGGTGAATTATGGGCTCTTTAGATACTAAACGACGATTTTCGGGCTGATAAAAAAAAATTTTCAAAATTTTTTAGGGGTTGCTAGCTCCGTTGGGGTAGGTCCCAGGTGATTGGCAGTTACATATCTGAAGAGCCCATAAAAAGCCCATAAATATGTGACTAAAAAGAATTCCCCAAGTACTCAATGAAAAAAAGTGGCGCTAGCTTAACGTTAAGCTAGCACCCCCACACTAAAGTTTCGATTTTCTCTTAACAGGAATGAGCACAAAGATTTTTGCTTACGGGTTTCGAGAGCCCATAAAAAGCCTATAATTCCCATGCACTTGAAAAAAAATTTTCGAAAAAAAAATTTTTTAATTCTTCTGGTGACATTGACTACAAGAGTAAAGTAGGTGAACGAACGGGAATTTCGGGAAGTTAGAGGGCTTAAATTGTGGGGTGAATTATGAGCTCTTTAGATACGACACGACGATTTTTGGGCTCGACTCAGAAACGAGAAAAAAAAATTTTTAATTTTTCTGGCTACACTGTAGCATTGTTACATCATAGCATGTTGTTACATTATAGCATTGCTGGCTACATTGACTTCATGTCGTTGAACGATTGGGAATTTCATAACGTTCAAGGGCTTTAATTGAAGGGTGAATCATGGGTTTTTCAGATACGCATCGACGATTTTCGGGCTCGACTCGAAATTGAAAAAAAAAAAAAAATTCTAAATTATTTCGGCGAGATTGACCACAAGAGTAAAGTAGGTGAACGAATGTGAATTTCGGGACGTTAGAGGGCTTAAATTGTAGGGTGAATTATGGGCTCTTCAGATACGAAACGACGATTTTTAGGCTGTACTCGAAATCGAAAAAAAAAAATTCAAAATTCTTGACTACAAGAGTAAAGTAGGTGAAGGAATGAGAATTTCGGGACGTTAGAGGGCTTAAATTGTAGGGTGAATTATGGGCTCTTCAGATACGAAACGACGATTTTTAGGCTGTACTCGAAATCGAAAAAAAAAAATTCAAAATTCTTGACTACAAGAGTAAAGTAGGTGAAGGAATGAGAATTTCGGGACGTTAGAGGGCTTAAATTGTAGGGTGAATTATGGGCTCTTCAGATACGAAACGACGATTTTTGGGCTCTACTCGAAATCGAAAAAAAAAAATTCAAAATTCTTGACTACAAGAGTAAAGTAGGTGAACGAATGGGAATTTCGGGACGTTAGAGGGCTTAAATTGTAGGGTGAATTATGGGCTCTTCAGATACGAAACGACGATTTTTGGGCTCTACTGGAAATCGAAAAAAAAAACTTCAAAATTATTTTGACGGGATTGACCACAAGAGTAAAGTAGGCGAACGAATGGGAATTTCGGGACGTTAGCGGGCTTAAATTGTAGGGTGAATTATGGGCTCTTCAGATACGAAACGACGATTTTTGGGCTCTACTCGAAATCGAAAAAAAAAAAATTCAAAATTCTTGACTACAAGAGTAAAGTAGGTGAACGAATGGGAATTCCGGGACGTTAGAGGGCTTAAATTGTAGGGTGAATTATGGGCTCTTTAGATACGAAACGACGATTTTCGGGCTGATAAAAAAAAATTTTCAAAATTTTTTAGGGGTTGCTAGCTCCGTTGGGGTAGGTCCCAGGTGATTGGCAGTTACATATCTGAAGAGCCCATAAAAAGCCCATAAATATGTGACTAAAAAGAATTTCCCAAGTACTCACTGAAAAAAAGTGGCGCTAGCTTAACGTTAAGCTAGCACCCCCACACTAAAATTTTGATTTTCTCTTAACAGGAATGAGCCCAAAATTTTTTGCTTACGGGTTTCGAGAGCCCATAAAAAGCCTATAATTCCCATGCACTTAAAAAATTTTTTCGATGTTGTGGGGGTGCTAGCTTAATAGACCTTTAATTCTTTTTTATGTTGGTATGTTATCGAGCCTTCGGGGCTTGTAAGCTCACTTGACCGTGGTAATTATTGGCCTGGAATCATCGAGCTCGTTGACGCAGAGAAAAAAAAATTCTATTCAAAGAAAAGTGAGCAGGGAAATATCGATATACATCTCTTTTTATTTCCCCTGCAGTGAATTTTTTTTCTACTCACACTAACAAATTTTTTTTCCCCCTTTTCTTATCAAATTTTAGTAAAATCAGGGCCTAATCAAATTCAGCAATTTTAGCTCGATATTTATTTCCTAATTTTACACGAAACATTTGTCAATTAAAAAAAAAAAAAAAAAAGGACAATAAAGTGAATTATTATTGTAATTTTTCTTCATTAAAACTATTTTTAATAAGTTTTTTTCTTTTACAAAATTCTTGTGGATAAAATTAATAATTAGGGTCAGTTATTAATTTCGAAAATTATTTGTTCGAGAGTAAGAAAAAAAATTAGAAGAGGATAGAAACATTTCCGGCTTCGACCTTTCAATGGCAATCCCCCTCCCCGAAGCTAGCAGCTGTTTTTATATCCCCTCGACGCCTGCTCGATTTTTATTCTCATATATTCTTTCGTATTACAGCCTCGAAGAAAGCTCGGTAAGCCCTACGATCGAGTCAGAGGGGATCGGGAAAGAAAAGAGAGAGAGAGAGAGGGAGAGAGAGAGAGAAAGAAAAAAAGAACAGACCGAAAAAGGATTATAAAGTCTCAGGCTGGCTCGGGTCGTGTCTCGGAATCGTGGCGTCTTCGAAGGTAAACAAACAGGTCAATCTCAGTACAGTCCGCTCTCTGAAATTCAGCTTCCCCGCATTCTCGCTCAAACGCGACCCCCACTATACCGGCTCACCTCGAGTTTCATATACGACTCTCTGAGTAGTAAAATTCTCTGCTTCACATTCAATGAGTGACGTTATTTTTCTTTCAATAATGTTATTTTATCACAAAATTCATAAGTAGCTATAATAGTAATATTATCTCGGGGAAAAAATTCATAAATTTTTATGATTATCGTAAGAATTGTAGTTCATTTTATTGGAAGAAATATAAAGTATACATAATTATTGGACTATATCGTATATTTATTTGACTATATCAATGAGTATTTTTTGGAAAATAAAATCAAACGCAAATAATTTTGAAAAAATAATGACGTCGTTAAGGAAAAGTAAAACGGTGCTAATTTTTTTTTGTCAAAATTATATATCATTCAAGGTAATTTTGTATACAGAATTCGGAAAATTTTTCAAGTTCTTCTGTTTCGTGAAGTGTATTTCATGCAAACGCATGCCGTTCAATTGAAAATGCATACTTACCGAATCTAAATGATAAAAATTTCACGAATCACGAAGTGGCACTACTCACAGAGAGCGAAAAGAATTTCGACGAATCGAACGCGCGGTAGTGGTGGGGTACCTGAGTTCCAGGAAAAATACTCCCCTAACCGCCCATCACCGGGGCACTACTCGGAGAGCGGACTGTACCAAGATTCGATAAATTCTTTCGACAAATTTTCATGGGAAACCTCTTAAAGTACAATCGTTAAAAGGCAGTAAATTTTAACACCTTTTACCGTGAAAGAGCTATGCATTATTTGATTTCTCGTTCAGTTTAATGTACAGTCATTAAAGAAAAAAAAAAAATGACACATCTGTCATTACACTAACACGTAGTTTATTGCAATTGTCTAGAAGAAATTCATCAAACTTTGACAGATGATTCTCTACAATTAATTCGAATTAAATTTTCGATAAATTTTACAATTTAACGAATTGGTTAATTTTTCTACATTTTTTTAAAATTCGAAATTTGTTTGACGAATGAAAAACGATAACGCAATTTATCGAGATACGAAAGAGAAACCGAAAGGGATGATAATTTAATTTGGGAACAAGAGAAAATGAGAAACACAACCAGCTGACCGTAACAGAGAGCGAGTGAAAGAGACAGAGCTCGCGATCGCGATGCAAACGCGTGTGACCCTTCTAAGTATAGGCCTTGTGAGAAGACCGAATGAGAGAGAGAGAGAGGGAAAAAGGTGTTCAAGACGTGTTTACGCTGGAAATGCAGGTCTATAGAGTTATAAATGAGACAAATCCAGTAAACTCAACGCCTCGTCGTTAATTTGTTAATTAAACAGGCTAAATCCGGTATTCGTGTACCGGGGAAATTCCCTACCGTCACGAGTTGTAATTCAACTATACGGATATTCGGGACGAGGAAAATCGTTCATTCATCGAGAGAGATTGAAAAAATTGTCCAGGGTTTTTTTTTCTTTTATTTATGGGTATATTTAAGTGGTTTACGAGGTTAGGTTAATTTCAATAAATCTACCAAAGAAAATAAAATTAAATAAATAGAAAATAAATAAAAGGTCAAAAGCATCCTGCCTCCTGTATGAAAATTACTGTCATAAATGAATTCGATTAATCGAAAAATTCATTCGTTGGACGTGACGAGGTAATTTGTCAATTAAAATTTTTTTATAAATAAAATAATCAATTTATTCTGATCTATATGATCAATTAATGTTATTTATATTTAATTTATGTCATTTTATTGTATTTTTTCTCTTTGTTATTTATGGTATGTAATATCTGTAAACACCCTGGAGGGTATACGTGGAATAAAACAATACATACTACTACTAGTACTATATTTAATTTATATTCGCTTAAAATAAAAACAATAGAGCCAATTAATTTTTATTGGTGTTTTTAAAATTTGCATTGCTTATGAAAATTATTTATTGTGTTGAAACGTGTGTATCGTCACGTTGATTTTGAGAAATAAAAAGTATTTTTAATCGATATTTGTATGCGCGAAAATAATTTTAAAAAAGTGCCAGAGCATAGCTGAGAGAGAAAGAGAAACTCAAGAGGGTGGAAAGAAATTATTGTATAGGCGTTTGCGACGACGACCCTTCGGGCATTGCCCACGACAAGTTTTACTTTTTTCTCCCCACCCCGTCTTTCTCTCACCGTCCTTTTTGGTTAGCGCAAGAGCCGAGGATAAAAATCGATAATTCACTACGAAGGAAGCGAAAAGAATCGCGACAGACCGAACGAGAGAACTATCCACCGAACTTTGTCGCCAGTATTTTTTTTTTTTTTTATTTTTGTTTTCCTCTTTGACGAAAATTGAAAGACGGCAAACCGAAAAAAAGGTAAAGCTATACGTGAAAATTTTTTAATTCGTTTTTCATTATTATTTTTACCGAATTCGATCGAAATAATTCAAAGATATTGTGGTTTACATATCATTGTGATTAAAAAAAAAAAAAATCAAACGAAAAATTTAATCCAATTTAGTTTGTTTTAAATTTGAATTAATTTTTAATTAATTCGTAACATTTTTAGGCGATTAAAGATGGCGGATAAATATTTTATCGCAAAATTTATACAAAAATATAAATAACGTTAAATTACTCTCAATTTTTAAGAAATTATTCTTCACCTGCTATATGCACGAGATAAAAATGTATAATACACATTATACGAGAGTCGATAATTCGCGTAGCTATTCACGTTCACACATGTGTTACAATAAAACTCTTAAACGCTGGTGGTTAGCCGCCCCCCCCCCCCCACCCCGGCCCTCGTTAGCCCCGGCAACTGCACGAGAAAAAAAAAAAAAAAGATAACGCACGTTTTGATTTTAACGACGAAACGAGAAATACACTGACGTCAGAGAGTTATTCAACGTCTGACGATTCCAAAGAGAAAAAGGTGCTGAAAATATGGATTTTTCGAGCTCTCGAAAAATCATGATGACGAGCAGAAAAAAAAGTGTATAGTGCAAAGACAAAGATGATAAATCGACATTTTTTTTTTTTTCGTGTATACATCTCGGTCATTAGCGTTTATCGCGTTTGCTCGCAGTAAAAAGAGTGTATGTACACAAATATACATGTATATCCGGTTCACATATCCGTTCTTGAATCACTTCTCGAAACTCATATATACTACTTAACTCTCATGTAATCCGAGCCTCTCTCGAGCCGGAAAGGTCATACAAGAGACTCGGAAGGACGCGCCGAGAAAAGGGGGGTCCTTTACTTCGTAAAATTAAAAGAAAAAGTTTAAAAAATTAAAACAAATCTAAGCAAAAAAAAAAATAAATTAAAGAACGATAGCAACCGTTACGTTTCACACGTGTAAATGATATATATACAGATATGACTAGTGTGTGCAAGGTCAACAACCAATAAATATTAGTCTAAACTCTGGCAGGCTTTTTCTTTCTCTTCATTTCACTAGACTTATTATATATATATATATATATATATATATATATATATATATATATATATATATATATATATATATATATATATATATATATATATATTATAATTTGACAAAGCCACGGACGAAGCAGTGACGTCAATGGAGTAGCAAAGTTTTTTTCTCTCTCTCTGGATTTTTTTTTTGCTAGCGAATAGAAAAGAGAGAGAAAAAAAAGGTTCGTAAAATTCGTGAAAAATGTTGAGAAAGAGTCCTTGCGTATATGTGGAGCATCGGTCATGCAGGTGGGTGGAAACATTTCAACGTATAATTTCGTACGTTTCACTCCCTCTCGCAATGGCGTGTACGTAATTCTCGCTAGAGCTCTCGAACATTGGGGTCCGAGGCAAAAAAAAAAAAAAAACCTTTTCGTATCGTTTACCGTGTTTTTGCGAGTGAAAAAAAAAAATTCACGGTATTTGGACGAAATGTATGTCTCGGAATTATTATCATTATTATAATGTTGGTTGCTACGATTTATATATCAAGCTATCGCACTGTAATTTTAAAAATTGTTTTTACATGCTTTTATCGATACAATAATGCATGTCGATTAATGACCTGTGGTAAATAATTGTTTTTTTTGTTAATAATTCAAAAATCATTTTAAAAAATGTTTTTTTTTATCAAATGGCTGTAATTTTTAAAGGATGCATATGGTCCGATATCTAATTAGACGAATTCATCAAAAATTCTCTTTGCAAATGATATAAATTTTTAACCCGATCAGAGGGTATCGCTTTTTTTCGGTCCCTGTTCAGGGGGATCGTGGATCGCTGAAGACCCGAGGCATGTCTTAGAACACGTAATTTGCAATGAAAAAATCTGATAAAATTCCTGAACACTCTCAAATACTTCTACTTTAAGGGCACACCATGAAGATTGCAAAAAAAATGTAAACAAATATTTTATCTTTGCATAATCACACCTACTTCCCAAAAATGCAGGCATTGATTAAAAATTAAAAATGACTCGGGTCTTCAGCGACCCACGACACCCGGATTGGGTTAGAAATTAAAATCCGAACATAATTAACAATTTTTCAATGAAAAAATCAAAATGAAAAAATTCCTTCGAGCTAATGGATATAAACTTGACCATTTCTATATAAATTTATATTTATATTTTGTTTTTCTATATTAACTGTACGTGTTGAGGATGTCGAAGAATAAATCATGCGGTTCGTTCGGGGAAAAGGCTGTAAAAACTTTTTTTTTTTTTAATTCACTACTTTTTGGACATTACGGTCGGGTAAATCCTTGTAAGAGACTACCGGACTTTTGCTCACACGCATGTTTTATGCCAAGGGGAGTTTCGGCTCGTAAAAGATATTTACAGATAGGCTCATTGTTCGGAATCGTGAACGACGATCTAACGACAAAAGCCCGGAGACTCGTTTGTCATTCTCTCTCTCTCTCTCTCTCTCTCTCTCTCTCTCTCTCTCTCTCTCTCTCTCTCTCTCTCTCTCTCTCTCTCTCTCTCTCTCTTCTCTCGCTCCTCCACTTGTTGATACTTTTTATGTCCCTCAAACCAACGTCGAAAATGACTACGTTATATCTTTTTTTTTGTAAATTCGTACGTAAGACAACGCTCTCTCTCTCTCTCTCTCTCTCTTTCTCTTGGTATTTTCTCTACGCGCGTAAATATCAGCGAAATAGAAAGATTTAAAAAAAAAATATTATTCACACAGAATCGACGTACGAACTAAATTTTTTTTTGTTCCATCTCGAAGTTCGTAAATAAAATAAATATTGGGCAATACAAGTTCCTCGATCGGATCGACAATTAATAAAAATAATTCGATAAATTGATATTTAATTTTTTTTTTTTTTTTTCAGTCTTTTCGAATATTAAATTTATAATTTCAAATAAATATCGATTTTTCAATCATTTTAAATAAAAATAAATTTTCAATCATTTTAAATCTCGTTTGAAATCCAAAGCGGAATGTTAAAATTATACTTTTTTCTTTTCGTTGGGACTTAGACTGACCGCGAGCATCGAAAAAGAAGAATCATTCCGTCGTAGAGTCGACAGATGTTCAAAAAAACGTTTCGGGAGAAGAAATATCTTGCCTTTCGCAGTGAGTGTACAACGACAAACGAGCACGGGAGGAATGTCGAGACGAAGGAGAATACACAACAGGGGGTGGAGGGGGTTACGTTTTTCAACGAGAGAAAGCTCTTGGATGAGAAGTGTAGCAAACGAGCCTCTTTGCATCCGTAAATGTATATTATACCTGCGCCAGATACGTCACAGAGGCAAAAAAAACTATTCCAATATCGGATATTCGATGCATTCGTATTTATGGATGCATCATTTTTAAAAATAAATTTCAATTAAACATTGCAATTCGACTTTTTTTTTCAACTACCGCGATTATTTATTTATTGAACGATAGGAAAAATCAATTAATCCCGTTTGTTAATTATCATCCATCGTATTAATTGCGATAATTTTTATACTCGATACACTTTTTTTTTTAAATTAAAATTTGCACCTTGAGTGCAATTTGATTTTTCTTATCGGTACATTCAGTCCTCTTGGTTTTAATTTTTACCATCGAATTTTCTCGAATTAATTTTAAATCAATTAATTAATTTTAAATCAATGATACAACAATAATGATAATAATTTTTACTACATTGATTTTTACTGCCCGAAAGAATGTCTCGACGAGAAATCTCGAATCGAACGTTACGATTTCACTGTTAGCCTCGCGTTTTTTTTTTTTTTTTTTCTACGTCACATTCGTCATGGCACACGAGACACGGAATTTATTTCCAGCCGCGCGCACATGTCGGTTCATTTCTTTTGAGCAAATGAAAAAAAAAAACAAAAAAAAAATGTAATTGTCAAAAATCTAACGGCTCTTCCGATTGCATAACAATGGAAAATAAAATTCTGCGAGAAGAGAGAAATAAAACAAAAAAAAAAAACAAAAAATTGAAGATGGAATTATTTCGAGCATAGAAAAAGATCTCGAAGATGAAAAAGTTTCCCGTGTGCCATTTTAAACCGCATAAAACTGGTAGAGGGCCGATTGGGTTCTATGGAAAACTTTTTTTTTTTTCCACAACTCGAATCTTATCGGAGAAAAAAAATGGCTTATCAAAACTCGAAAAAACTTGAAAATGATTTCTGGTAGCTCGTTCGCGTATAACATTAAAACGCAATAAAGAAAATTGCCTGTCAGAGAGAGAGAGAGAGAGAGAGAGAGAGAGAGAGAGAGAGAGAGAGAGAGAGAGAGAGAGAGAAAGAGAGACTATCTGACACGACCCGTTGAATTACGTAATGTCGTTGTCAAACCGCAGAGGCCGAGCACGAATCGTCCGGGCTGTCTCAAGAAATTAAAAAAAAAAAAAAATTTCCTAACCTCTTTTCGTCTCTGTATTCGAACGAAGAAGGAAAAAAATGCCACATACACGCGTGCAAACTCTTCGGGGAGGGGGGATACCGTAGAGACGTGTGTTGGACGATAAAAGAATTCGCTCATTCGATATCTCTCTCGAATTAACGTGATTTTGATTGAAGGGGGATAAAAAAAATTAACGCAGAAATGTAGAGTAATGTCGAAAGTTTGTCGTTGTAGAGATGAATATATCGTTAAAACAACGGGATTGGAAATATCGAACGAAATATGGTCGAAAAGATTTGTGAAAATTCCGCGGACATTACGACACGCATACGCACACACTCGCGTTCAGCGGCGCCGATTGCAGGAGGGTGGGGGGAAGGTGTACGAAGAGACGACACTCGCGTTTCAACGATATTTCTCGTCGGTTATGTTTTTTTAAATTTTTTAATTTAAATAAACCGTTATTTCACGAATATTTTCGTACTCACCCCATTGCGTAGAAAATCCTCGATCGCACGCTGGGCCGAGTCCGTAAGTTTCACGAATATGAGCGATTTGTTTTCCGGAAAATTACTATGCGATGACAAACCATACTGGACACCTGCCACCAGCGCCGCCATTTCTATCTCGGTTCTCTCACGCCGAACACCAGCTGACGTCGGCTAGTCAAATGAAACACTTTTTTTTTTCTTCCTTCTTTCTCCGTCTCGTTCCTCTTTTTGCCCTTTAATTCTATTCCCAGAGTGTGATCACGAGAGGCTTCAATTTTTCTTTCCTCCTTTCTTTTTTTGGTTGATGTATGTACAGGTTTTATTTTTTCCGTAAAAAATATGCGTCTCGATGAATCTCCGGGAGACACAAACTCTCGCGACCGCTTTTCACGAATTTTCCGTACACTCGGACACCCTTAAGATAAAAAAAAAAACCACTATTCGCTTACGCCTAGCACCACCCGTGGTAGAAACGCGCGCGCGAGCTACCCTCGCACTGCTGCACTCGCTCCCGTCTCGACCGTTAAAAATAAAGAAAAAAAAATAAAAAAAAAACCTACTCTCTTCACTCCTCGATTACATATTTTTAGAGCCACCGTACGAGAATTCCATTTCGTGCACGTTTTTGTCTCGATTTTTTTATTTTTGTAAAAGAGAAAGAGAGAGAGAGAGAGAGAGAGAGAAAGGAGAGCCCGCAACACACAGAGCGGCCTGTCGTTCGTAAGAAAACTAACACAACTACACGTTCGTACACGTTCGAACGGGCCACCTGGTGGGCGGGGCTTCCCGGCCGCGGGAGCCGCGGAGTGGGGTGCACGGGGAACCCTTGCGCGCTACCTCGCGAGGGAGAGGGCCCCTACGACAAGCAGCGACCTCCGCTGTCCGAGTCTACCGACTCACTGACGTGCATCGACCCGCTCAACGGATCCCCGAGACTTGACACTAGAGACCTCTCGCGTCGAGTCTACGAAACCCGCAACAAAACCGCAATACAGATATACTTTGCACGACTACCTTACGGCGATTTGATAATACATATATATATATATATATATATATATATATATATATATATTATTCCCTCTGGCATAGGAAAAAATTATAGACTAGCCAATATGTTCAATTGTTACAAAATTTAAAAAACAAAGTGTTCTTCCGTATCGCAAATATAGTTGACCGTCGTTTGCACAATTATTTTACTTTCTTTTGTTATCGCGTGCTTTATTTATTTATTTTATCGATGACAATAAGTTCTGCCGTTCGTGAGGAATCTCAATCCTGACTACGTCAATCAAGTTTCACGTATAGAATAATAAAATAACAAATATAACCTGCCAAATTTAAATGTTCAACAGTCTTAACGGGATGAAACTTGGGTGCGCGAAACCAATTAATTAAGGTTATCATAATTATTTTAATTCTATAATTAAAATATTCGAGATAAAAATTGGATGTCTTACCTTACGAGCTCATGGGATTCGGCCGATAATGCATTAAAAGAAGCGAGAAAAAAGAGAAACGATCATAAAATTTTTTGAATTGAGGGTAAGTTACCGACTTTACTCGTTGAACTTTTTTTTTTTTTTTAACTCATCCGGAAGATCAGATGTATGGGTCATTAACGAGACTCAACAAAAAAAATTTTTTCCACCATTTATTACTTCTATAGTAGTTGGAGGATAACAATTAATATCACATATTCGATAGCGCGCAATAAGAGTAAAAAATAAATGAACAGTTAATCAGCCGAAGAGAGATTTCAAAATCGTTGTTTCGATGGACTTTTCTGTTGTATTTTTTTTTTTTTCCATTATAATTATCTAGCTTAAAAATTAATTGTACGTAATAGGCGCATGCGTTGATTGAGAATTTATAAACATCCACAAAGTCGAAGAAGAAGATAGAGGGTCGATTTTTTCTGAATATTGCGGCGGGATAAGGCAAGACCATCCCGAGAGTTGCTTTTCAGGAAAGATCCAATCTCTCCTGATCGGGTGGGATTCCCTCGTCCTGGATTTTAGCTTTTATATTTTCCATCGTATCGGACGCCTCGACCTCGAGAGCGATTGCCTTATCCGTGAGAATCTTGAGGAAAATTTACATTCCTCCGGCCGAAAGTAAAGGGAGGCGAAGGATCGATTCGTTTTGAATCTTGCAATCGTCGAGCGTAAGACGGTCATCCGGCTGCTGTCCGTTAAAGATCAATCTACGCCGGTCCGGCGGGATTCCCTCGTTGTCCTGGATTTTTGCTTTTACATTTTGTATCGCATCGGCCGCCTCGACCTTGGCGCGATCGCGCTTCCGGTGTTCAAAATTTTCCACGAAAATTTGCATCGATCCGCGAAGTCGAAGAACGAGATGGATGAGCGATCCTTTTTTAATACCGTAATCGCTGAGCGTACGACCATCCTCCAGCTGCTTTCCCTCGAAGATCAATCTCTGATCGTCCATCGGGACTCCATCTTTTTGGAGGATTCGCGTTTTCAGATTTTCTATCGTATCGGATGCGCTAATCTCGATCTTGATCTTATTTCCGTGCAAAGTTTTCACAAAGATCCACATTTCACCTCGACGAAGACGTAGGACCAAACGGAGAATCGATTCCTTCCGGATACCGCAGTTGGAGAGAGTCCAACCG
This sequence comes from Rhorus exstirpatorius, assembly GCA_963564615.1. NCBI lineage: Eukaryota > Metazoa > Arthropoda > Insecta > Hymenoptera > Ichneumonidae > Rhorus > Rhorus exstirpatorius. Next base: position 28,131,308 of record OY751321.1, read on the forward strand.
TCCTCCAGCTGCTTTCCATCGAAGATCAATGTCTGCTGGTCCGGCGGGATTCCCTCTTTTTGATGGATTTTCGCTTTCATACTTTTTATCGTATTCAACGCCTCGACCTTCAGTATGATCATTTTTTTCGCGTACATATTTTCCACAAAGATCTGCATTCCGCCCCGAAGACGAAGGACCAAATGAAGAGTCGATTCCTTCTGGATATTGTAGTCCGAGAGAGTCCGACCGTCCTCAAGCTGCTTTCCGGCGAAGATCAATCTCTGCTGATCCGGCGGGATTCCCTCTTTGTCCTGGATTTTAGCTTTCACATTTTCTATGGTATCGGACGCCTCGACTTCCAACGTGATGGTCTTGCCCGTCAAAGTTTTCACAAAGATCTGCATGATTTTCTTAAAACGCGGAGAACCGAAAGTTAATTTAAAAATATACATCTATTTATATTTTTTTTTTCAAATTTGGTAAAACTGATCTATGCGAAGCTTGAGATTAACAATAATCCGATTGTAGTTTTCTATCAAGAGATGGGTATGTTGACTTATTTTTTTAAATCATCGTTTTAGTATTCTTTTAATTATTTTTGTACTTTTAATTTTTTTTTTTTCAATTCCCGTTGGTCTATCTATGTTGATGATAATGAGGGTTGCTTAGGAAAATGAAGAAAACTATAAAATGTACAGATACAATAATATATTATTCATGCACCTGAGCTTCAAATAAATTATCAATTATCTCTTTTGTTATGAGAGCAAAAAGCATGAAATGTCTTTTTTTGAAAATAGAAAAAAAGCGTGTAGCTTCCTTGCGGTAGAACAATGGGCTATGGGTTCAAAAATTTCATTGTTGCGAATAATTGAATATAGCTATTCAGGTCTTACTGTCATTTGAATAATTCATAATGGAGAATCTTGCGAGTAAATGAAAAAATAAAAGTCGTCGACCCGCCGCGGGGGCCACCATTGTTCTACATCCTTAATCGGACCACCCTGGATATGCGGCAACCCATAAATTCTCCCGCATAAAAAAAATGTGCAATTGAATATTTTTTGATCTTATGGGAGTAAAATGAAATTGTCTGTGTCTAGAAAAAGAATGTCCGGAGGAAGCTTTTGATATAACTGTGGAAAATAGTATAAACGATAGAAAGCAACGCTATCTGCTTTGTGACCTCTTCACAAATATCGCTTCAAGGATATGCCTCTGGGTGGCCCCCGGATCGAGTTAATATTTATCCGCGATTCGTCATCGTGACTCGAATAGATAATAAATTTTATCCACAGATCACTCATGACACTGCAATCTTGTGTAACGATCGAACGACGCAATAACGTCGATATTCACGTCACATGAAAAATCCACTTATTCACGTATAATTGGTAAAAAAAATCCCCAAAAGAAAAACATTAAATCTAAGAAAACAGGCTTAGGATGACTGCCAAGTACCGTGAATCAAATTTTTTTTTCCGAGCAATCGCCGCGTGATTGATATGCTTGCACGGGCAAGACAAAAGACAAAGGAAGTCGAAGGAAAACTGGCTAATACGTCTCGAAATATTCCATTTTTACAAGAATCATCGTGTTTGCAATGAAAACATTTATTTTTCATCAAACTGCACGTTCGATTTGGTCGATTATTTCACGAGTACGAAGAAAAATATATCGTTAATGAAAATAAAAAATAATAAAAAAACGCTCTGATATGACAAAGGATATCGAAATCGCGTTTCGTGTGATTACAATAAAGCACAAAATAGATAATACATATAAATGCATACGGGAGAATACGTACCTCTGTGTTAAATGCTGTTAACTGGTAAATTGTATCGAAATTCGATAACGCAATTTCTTTTTTCTTTTATTTGATCACACAAACGAGATAATTCGCAATCGGAAATATTCGGAAACAAGAAAACATTTGCGATTTTCAGCTTTCAGCTGGGGGCTGCGTTCCGATTATAAACATTCGGGCGCAATTTTTTCGTCCCAAGTCGTTAAGATCACGGCGTTTCGCCGGAAGCGCACTTTTTACCGTGACTGTAGACTGCGGCGTTGTAAAGTCCCGCACGCGCATAAATTAACTTTGAATTAAAAATGCGCGTGGTCTACTCTCAAATGAGATTTTCAATTAGCGAGGGTAGATAACGTTATAGTGTGTTTTGTGAAGGTATAAACTATTGGGATCTCAGGAGGACAAATTACATGATTTATATCATTTTATTAATCATAATAAAGTTGTATAAAACGAAACGTATTAAAAATCTGGTATCACAAATATTGGGTCATTTTATTTTCTTTCTTTATTATTTTTTTAAATATTACTATTTTCTACGGTTACAAATTTCCATTATTTATTTGTTTATTCATTTGTTGAGTGTTAAAAAAATTTGGTCGTTTCCTTTTTTTCTTTTATATTACTATTTTTTACGGTTAAAAACTGGTATTATTGATTAATTAATTGATTTATTTAATATTACAAAACTTCGGTCATTTTCTTTGTTATTTTTTTTTTAAATTACTATTTTCTACGCTTAAATCTGTATTATTTGATCGTACCGCGGTCTAGTTCGAAAAGAAGCGCCACAGTCCGTTCTGATACACGGTACAAAAATCGCGGGGTGTGTGACGTCATGCCTTTTGGCATGACATCAAATTTAAAAAACGAGGTGTTCTTCCGTATCGCAACTATATAGTTAACCGTAGTTTACACAATTATTCTAATTTCTTTTGTTATCGCTTCCTTTATTTATTTATTTATCGATGATAAATTTTTAACTCCAGTGTACACAAATATGTCGTTCGTGAGGAATCTCCAATCCTGACTACGTCCAATAAAGCTTCATGTATACAATAATAAATTAACAAAAATATAACCTGCCAAATTTAAATGCCGATATAAAATTTACTCAGAACAATCTTCCCGGGTTGAAACCTTCGGTACGCAAAACCAATTAATTAAGGTTATCGCAATTTAATTATTTTAGTGCTGCAATAAAAAATATTCGATAAGAATTGGATGTCTTACCTCCACGAACTCATAGAATTCAGTCGATATAATGCATCATGGCAATGATCATTTCGCAAAGTGGAAATAAAAGAAGCGAAAAAAGAAAAAATATATCATCATCAAATTTTGAATGGAGGGTGTAAGTTAATGACTTTACTCGTTGCGAAGAAAAATTTAGAACGTACAAATTAGCAATAATAATAATAATAATGTTGATAGAGAGCTTGCAAATAATTCGAATACATTCAAGATGGATTATTCGAACTTTTTTTTTTAAACTCTTCCGGCAGATCAGAAGTATAGGTCATTAAAGAGGCTCCAGTACAAAAAAATTGAACAATTTTTTCCGTCATTTATTATTTCATCGGACGATAAAAATTAATATCACATATTCGAGAATGCAATAAGAGTAGAAAATAAATGAACGGTCGGTCCATCGAAGAGATATATAAATGGAAATTTCTGTCCAAGTTATTTTAAAATCGTCGATTCCATGGACTTTTCTGTTCTTTTTTTTTTCAATTATAATTATTTAGCTTAAAAATTTATTGTACATAACAGGTATATGCGTTGACCAAGAATTTATAAACATTCGCAAAATCGAAGAAGAAGATGAAGCGTCAATTTTTTCTGAATATTGTGGCGGAATAGACAAAGACCATCCCGAGTTGCATTTCAGGGAAGATCGATCTCTCCTGATCGGGTTAGATTCCCTCTTGGTCCTGGACTTTAACTTTTATATTTTCCATTTTATCGTACGACTCAACCACGAGAATTATTGCCTTAACCGTGAGAAACCTTGAGGAAAATTTACATTCCTCCGGCTGAAAGTAAAGCGAGACTAAGGATCAATTCATTTTTAATCTTGTGATCGTCGAACGTACGACGGTCATCCAGCTGCTGTCCGTCAAAGATCAATCTCTGCTGGCCCGGCGAGATTCCCTCGTTGTTCTGGATTTTCGCTTTTATATTTTGTATCGCATCCGCTGCCTCGACCTTAACGCCATCACGCTTCCGGTGTTCAAAGTTTTCCACGAAAATTTGCATCGATCCGCTGAGTCGAAGTACGAGATGGATGACCGATCCATTTATAATATTGTAATCGTGGAGCGTACGACCATCCTCTAGCTGCTGTGCAGCAAATATCAATCTCTGCTGGTCCATCGGGACTCCCTCTTTATGAAGGATTTTCGTTCTCAGATTTTCTACCGTATCGTATGCCTTGACCTCAAACGTGATGGTCTTGCCGGTCATAGTTTTCACCAAGATCTCCATGATTTTCTTGAAACGCGAAAAACCGAAAGTTCATTCAAAAATATACATCTATTTATATTTTTTTTTCAGTTCGGTAAACTGATCTATGCGAATCTTGAGATGAAAAATAATCCGATTGTAGTTTTCTATAAAAAGGTGGGTACGTTGAATGATTTTTTAAAATCATTTTTTCAGTATTCTTTCAATTATTTTTCAATTCCCGTTCTTCTATGTCTATGATAATAAGGATTGTTGCCTAGGAAAATGAAGAAACTATAAAATGTACAGAAAAAAATGTATCCATGCACAGGCACAGCAAGAGCCTATTGTAATGACTACAGGAAATTAAAGCGGTTCTGATTTTCATGAATAAGTCAAAATTAAAATTAAAATAATTAATTATTCATGTACTTGAGCTTCCAATAAATTATCAATTATCGATTATCTCTTTTGTTCCAAGAGCAAAAAGCATGAAATTTCTATTTTTGAAAATCAAAAAGAAGCGTCGAGCCTCCTTGCGGCGGAACAATGGGCTACGGGTTTGAAAAATTCATTATTTTAATAGAATGAATATATCAATTCAGGTCTCACCGTCATTGAATAATTTATAATGGAGAATCTTGCGGGTAAATGAAAAAAAAAAAAAAAAAAAAGTCTGTTCGAGTTTAAGTTTTTCGTTGACCCGCTATACCGGGGGCCACCTTTTTTCCGTGTCCTCAATCGGACCACCCTGGGTGTGCGGTAACCCATAAATTCTCCCGTGTATAAAAAATATTCGATTGGACATTTTTTGAGCTTGTGCGAGTAAAATGAAATCATCAGAGTGTCCGGAAAAATAATATCCAGCTTTTATATAATAACTGGAAAATAGTATAAGCGATAGGAAGTAACGCTATTTGCCTTTATTGTGACCTCTCAGAAATATTGCTTGAAGGATATGCCTCTGGATATGGCTGTTAATCAAATTTTTTTTTTTCGAGCAATAATCGTCACCGATTGACATGCTTGCACAGGCGAGAAAAAGGAAGTCGAAGAAAATTCGAAAAATATGGCTCATACGTCTCGAAATTTTCCATATTTACAAGAAACATCGTGTTTGCAATGAAAATATTTACATTCCGTAAAACTACACGTTTGATTTTGTCGATTATTCCACGAGGACGAAGAAAAATATATTGTTGAAAAAAAAAAAACAGATATGAGACAAAGCGCGTGTGATCACGAAGCACAGAGTATAGATAAACACAAATGAATAACGGGAAGATACGTACCTCTGTGTTAAGCTGTTAACTGATAAATTCTATTGAAATTGGATAATGCAATTTCTCTTTTCTTTTATTTGATCACACAAACGAGATATACTTCAATCGGAAGCAAGAAACCGTGTGCGACTGAGAAAATACGCTTCAGCTGATGGGGTGCGTTCCGATTAAACATGTAAACATCCGCGCGGGCAAAATTTTTTCGTCTAAAATCACGGTATTCCGCCGGAAGCGCACCTTTTACCGTTACTCTAGACTGCGGCGTTGTAACGTCCCGCATGCACGTAATTCAACTTTCGCCTTAAAAACGCGCGGGGTCTGCTCTCAAACGAGGATTTTCAATTAGTGAGGGTAGAAAACGTTATAGTGTGTTTTGTGAAGATATAAACTATTGGGATCTCAGAAGGAAACATTACCTGTATCATTTTATTAATCATAATAAAGTTGTATGCAACGAAATGTATTAAAAATCTGGTATTACAAAAATTTGGTCATTTTATTTTAATATTACTATTTTTACGGTTACAAACTGGTTTTATTCATTTATTCCGTATCGCAAATATATATAGTTCACCGTCGTTTAGCGCAATTATTCTCATTTTTTTTTGTTATCGCTTGCTCTGTTTATTTATTTTATCGATAATGAATTCTTGAATCCAGTGTACATAAGTATTTCGATCGTGATGCATGTAGAATAATAAATTAACAAATTTAATTTGCCACATTTAAATGTTTATATAAAATTTACTCAAGATATAGTCTTACCGGGGGTTGAAACCTTCGGCGTGTAAAATCAATTAATTAAGGTCATCATAATTATTTTAGTGCTATAATAAAATATTCGATAAAAATCGTCTCATCGCACAAGCTAGTGGGATTCGGCCGATAATGCATCATGGTAATAATGATTTCGTAAAGTGAAAATAAAAGAAGCGAAAAAAAGGAAATTTATCATAAAATTTTTGATTAAGGGCGAGTCACCGACATTACTCGTTAAAAAAAAATTTAGAACGTACAAATTAACAATAATAATGTTAATAAAGCTTGCAAATCATTCCAATATATTCAAGATGGATTATTCGAACTTTTTTTTTTAACCTCATCCGGAAGATCAGATGTACGGGTCATTAATGAGGCTCAGCAAAAAAAAAAAAAAAAATGAAACAATTTTTTTTCGTTATTTATTAGTCCTTTTTGGAAGATAAAAATTAATATCATATATTGCAGAGCGCAAGAAGAGTAGAAAATGAATAAAGTCAGTCCACCGAAGAGAATATTTAAAATCGTCGATTATTATTATTATTTAGCTTAAAAATTTATTGTACGTAAGGAGGTATATGCGTTGATTAAGAAATTATAAACATTCGCGAAGTCGAAAAACAAAATGGAGCGTCGGTTTTTTTTGAATATTTTTGCTATCCTCGAGTTGCTTTCCAGCAAAGATCGATCTCTCCCGATCGGGTATGGGATTTCCTCTTTGTCCTGGATTTTAGCTTTTACATTTTCCATCGTATCGGACGCCTCGATCTCGAGAGCGATCGCCTTATCCGTGAAAATCTTGACCAAAAATTTAAATTCCTCCGGCTCAAAGTAAAGGGAGGCGAAGGATCGATTCATTTTGAATCTTGCAATCGTCGAGCGTACGCGACGTTCATCCAGCTGCTCTGTCCGTCAAAGATCAATCCACGGTGATCCGGCGGAATTCTAACTTTGTCCTGATTTTCGCTTTTACATTTCGTATCGCATCGGCCGCCTCGACCCTGACGCGATCACGCTTCCGGTGTTGAAAATTTTCCCGAAAAATTTCCGCCGATCCGCGAAGTCGAAAAACGAGATCGATGATCGATCCGTTGCTAATATTGCAATCGCCGACTGTACGATCGTCCGCCAGCTGCCGCCCGGCGAAGATCAATCTCTGCTGATCCCTCGGGATTCCCCTCTTTTCGTCGATTCGCATTTTCAGGTGTTCCATCGTATCGGTCGCCTCGACCTCCAACGCGACCCTTTCCCTGGCGTGGAGAATTCTCACGAAGATCATCATTCCGCTTTGAAAACCGAGGACCAAATGAAGAATCGAATCCTTCTGAATATCGCAGTTGGAGATGGTCCAACCGTCCTCAAGCTGCCGTCCAGCGAAGATCAATGTCTGCCGATCCGGCGAGATTCCCTCTTTCTCCTCGATTTGTTCTTTTGCATTTTTTATCGTATCGAACGCCTCGACCTCCAGCGTGATCATTCTTTTGTCGTACATATTTTCCACGAAGATTCGCATCTCGCCACGAAGACGAAGAACCAAATGGAGTATCGATTCATCCTTGATATCGTAGTCGGAGAAGGTCAAACTGTCCTTGAGCCGCCGTCCATCGAAGATCAATGTCTGCTGGTCCAGCGGGATTCCCTCTTTTTGATGGATTTGCGCTTTCATACTTTTTATCGTATTCAACGACTCGACGTTCAACATGATCATTTTTTTCGCGTGCATATTCTCCACAAAGATCTGCATTCCGCCCCGAAGACGAAGGACCAAATGAAGAGTCGATTCCTTCTGGATATTGTAGTCCGAGAGAGTCCGACCGTCCTCAAGCTGCTTCCCGGCGAAGATCAATCTCTGCTGATCCGGCGGGATTCCCTCTTTGTCCTGGATTTTTGCTTTCACATTTTCTATGGTATCGGACGCCTCGACCTCCAGCGTGATGGTCTTGCCCGTCAAAGTTTTCACAAAGATCTGCATGATTTTCTTAAAACGCGGAAAAGCAAAAGGCAATTTATAAAAATATACGTCTATTTATATTTTTTTTCAGTTAGCTGAAACCGATCTATGCGAATCTTGCGATAAACAATAATCCGATTGTAGTTTTCTATCGAGAGTTGGGTGGGTACGTTTTGAATTATTTTTTTAAATCATTGTTTCGGTATTTTTTCAATTATTTTTTTCGTCCTTTTGATTTTTCTTCAATTCCCGTCGGTCCATCTATGTCTATTATAATATACCCACGGCCCACGGGCACAGCAAGAGCCTATCGTAATGACTGCGGGAAATTGAGGCGTTTCTAATTTTCATGAATAAATTAAAATCAAAATAATTAATTATTCATGCACTTGAGCTTGCAATAAATTATCAATTATCTCTTTTCTTCTATGAGCAAAAAGCATATTTTGTTTTTTGAAAATTGAAAAGAAGCGTCGAGCCTCCTTTTGCGTTAGAACATTGGGCTACGGGTTTGAATCGTGACATTAGTACAGAATCAATTTTCTCCACAGATCACTCGTGACACTGCAAACTTGTGTGTAACGATCAAACGACGCAATAATGTCGATATTCACGTCACAATGAAAAATCTACTTGCTCGCGTATAATTGGCAAAAAAAAAATCCCCAAAAGAAAAATAAAAGCAACTTTACTGCATTAAACCTGAGAAAACAATCAAATTTTCTGGCAACGTTTATGAATTTTTTTTATTTTTCCAAACAATCGCCGTCGATTGATATGCTTGCACGGGGGTGACAAAGGAAGTCGAAGAAGAAAACTGGGAAATGGCTAATACGTCTCGAAATTTTCCATTCTTAGAAGAATCATCGTTTTGTAATGTATATATTTACATTCCGTCAAGCTGCACGTTCGATTTCGTCGATTATTCCACGTGTACAAAAAAAAATATACAGTCCGACCTCGAGATAAGAAACCCGGCAATAAGAAATAGGGTCTTTTTCCCTAAACTTGGGAAACCTTCCCAAGTTTCTCGCTCAAGCACTTCCCCCACTACGACTCGACGAGCTCCGAGCTCGATCGCACGTGGAAAAGAGTGAGAGAGGCAGTGAGCGTGCAGCGCGCGCCTGGTGGGGGTATCCGAATTCTAGGAAAAACTCTTGCCCTTGGGGGCTTTTGGTTTCTTATTTGGAGGTCGGACTGTATCGTTGAAAAAAAAAAAAAAACAAAGAGTTTATCGAAATCGCGTTACGTGTGATTACAAAGCACAAAGTAGATAATTTAGAAATGAATAACGGAATAATACGTACCTCTGTGTTAAATGCTGTTAACTGGTAAATTCTATCGAAATTGGATAACGCGATTCCTCTTTTATATTATTTGATCACACAAACGAGACACTTATGAAAAGGGAACAAGTAAACGTTTGCAATTTGCGACGATGGTAGGTTCGCAGAGATCACCGCGCTCCGCATGCATCCGAAGATCCGAACCCGCCCGGCTACTCCTTTGTTCAACCAGAGATGAGTAGTCTCTGGTTCAACGGATCCCCGAAACTTGACACTAGAGACATCTCGCATCGCGATTCTCCGAACCGCAATGGAGAAGCTTACCGAAATTTTTTGTCGCATGGCTGCGCTGCAATCTATGTCCAGTTTTGTTACGAAATTTGAATCGCTCATCCACCAAATGCTGGTTGCAAAGAAAAATGGGTCTTATTTAGTACGAAACATGAAAAGTGAGTTATGGGCAGCCTTGAAAAAACAGGGTATGAAATTATTGGGGAAAATAAAGACTTGCGGGATAGGTAAATTTATACGTGAATCTGAGGTTGTGTTTTTGTGTTGTTGACACTTTACCGGTCTTAAAGTTTTTTTTTTTTTTTTTTTTTTTTTTTTTTCGAATAAGTCGATTTTTTCTTCCTCAAATGGCGAAAAAGGGTTTAATCCAATATTCTTATAGGCAATTTTTTAAGGAGGAACATCAGGACTCTGAGAGGTGAGGTAGGCAGGGGGAAAAATCAAAGGTGCCGACGTTTTCAGCCGACTTGAGAAAAAAAAATTAGATACACCAAAATTATATGAATAAATTGGTATTTGCCAATGAAATATTTTTTTATTCAACTTTTTTCGTATTCACTATACGTCAGATGATTTGTTAATTTTTTTATTCGTAATAATATTTTTTCTATTAGTCGAATTTCCTACATAGACGTGACAACGCCGTTTTTTTATTCTACGATTGGTACACATCAGTGGGTATAGTAGATTACTAACCTTCCGATGCAACCTCCAGAAATCCATCGTAACCTGTCACACTGTCATAACCTCAAAGTTCAGTCTTATTTTATCGTATTGTGACTCGTGATCGTCCGTATTGTGAAACTCATAAAAAGTCGATAGCTTTCTTTGAGAGCTACGATACCTGTGATACCTTGTAATTTTAAATTGATTATACCGAAGAAAGTTTGGCGTGACGTTTCGAAAACGTCGTGTTTTTCACTTCACATCGTCGCATCTTACTCACCGAGGCTATATATAGCTTCGCCTCTCACTGTCCTGTGATTTTTAAATTTTATTCTTATTTTACACTTAATAATTATTATACTTCATAGATATTTATTCAATTTCAGTAAAAAAAATTTATTGAAATGAAAATACTTATATTTTTATATTTTTTTCGTATGAATTGACCTTTTTATTTCAAATTATCATCGCGTTGCGCGCCAAATATTATACATGACGTCGAACGACAGCGATGTCACGTTTCTAATAGCGCTTTCCACTGGGGAACTCAGTGCAGATTTTTACATGCGAGTGAGTGAGACAGAGATGCACTGAGTACATATGTGTCTCACTTACTCTCATACGAAAAACTTGAGTCGGTGCGCACTCGGTGCACCAGTGGAAAGCGCTATAAATACGGAATACGGCGCCTGTCGCAAGCTGGTGGAATATCCTTATTTTTTGTCACTTTTTCATAAATTGTTAAAAAACGGCTCGTGAAAAATGTTTCATATTAGATCGAATATCAATGAATTATCAAGCAACCTAGGTGTATAGTTCGATTTTTCTCTGTATTCTACACACCAATTCGACAGGTGTATTCAGATGTGTTCATATAAGCGGTAATGTTAAAATGATGTTTTAAAAAAATTATTTTAAAAAAACGGGCCGGTGAATCATATGTCCATTTTTTTTCTAGGCTTTTATATACACTACCGTCCATAAGTATGGGAACACTCGCCCCAAATCCGAGCTACACAAGAAGTTGTATCGCTCTTTGAAAAATGAAGATATCTCAATTTTCCAAGCGGCGTTCTAAAAAGGACATATTTAGCTTCATTTACCTCTTTTGGAAAAATTTTTGCGATTTTTTTTGAGCCCAGTACGCACTTTGCAAGATGATCATTTTTTGGAGGGTGGAAACTTTCCCACATATCTCGTAAAAAAATTTTTCAACCTTTTTTCCGTGAAAAACTTGAAGCTGGGAGTACAACCTTCAATCACATTTTTTTGGAAATTTTTTTACGATTTTTTTTCGCAAAGATATTCAACTTTTTGCAAAAAACGACCATATATTTATAAGGGGTAGTCTCACTCTGAAACTACTACTGGGTTTTCGTAAAATTACTAAGAGGGTAAAAAGTTGCATACAATAATTTCGAATGTATCACATTTTTTTCAGAATTAAAAAAACAAATTCGAAGAAAAAAAATTTTTTTTTTCAAAATTTTTTCTTAAATCAACGAAATATTTTTTTTTTTTTTATCGAAACTCCTTAAATTATGTATATTAATCTTCAATCACGCGGATTTTTTTTCAGCATTTTTTATAACGTCATAATATACCATCTAACTCTACGAAAGATTCGTAAATTTTTTTTCATATATTATAAAAATCGTCTGGTAATCTCGTTCGCGCGGTATACACTTTTTTCAAATTTAGCATGAATCTTTTAAAAATTTCCACCCACATTTGTTATTATTAGGTTGGTAAAAGTTTAAAAAATGTTTTACATATAAATAAAATAAAATAAAAAAAAACGTGGTATAGTATTAAAAAAAACATGGAGTGGAGAGGCAAGCAGAATAAAAATTTGCACAGCATATATAATATAGTAAATTTATTTCCAATTGAATTCACAAGAAACAAAAAAAAACGTACAAACAAAGATATAAACTGAAAATAATTGTTGCATATCTGTATAATTTTTTTTTTAAACCCTCCGTAACGATCATCCAGATTCACTGGTTCCGCCGCCGTTACACAGATGGGGATCATATTCAATGTCCGCGGCCGCGTCTCTTTTTGCTTCTTAAGAGCTTGTAGAAAATTTGAAAAAAATCACCGATACTTCCCACAGTGCTTCTATTACATGCTTCAATTGGTTTTAGAATTGAATATACCACGATTTTGTAATAATAATCGAAATTTTAACAATAAATATTCGAGCGGAAAACCTTTGACCGAAGCGCTCATCCACCTGCTGTGTGTGACCGAGGGTGTTATAATTATACATTTTACGTGAATCATATGTTTTGTCTGGTATTTCGTGTCGTATTCGCGTGGTAGATCAAAAAATTGAATGGTTGATGAACTTCGATGCCAGAATCGTCATTAAAATTATTAATGCGTATTTCCTTCGAACACTATATATATATATATATAATATGTTTATAATTAAAAAAAAAAAGCGGAACTCCTCATGCATCATCGAGTGAAAGAATAACTCCTCCACTTTCCTACAAGATTACGATACTTCGGGTCAATAATCAACGACGATAGTTCAATTTATGATGTATGAATTAACCTTTGATGATCGAATCTTCATTTTTTGGTTTCTTGTTGAACGTATCAGCATATCGTGTAGGCATGATCTCCGGCTGAGTCCTCATATTTTGTCTTGTACACCAATGTTATCATGTAATTCTTGGAGGACTTTGCATCCATACTCGTATCCTTCTATATATGAGCAGCTAAATTTGGTTGTAGTTTCGTTGAGAGGACACCCTTGTTGATCCATGTATGCCACTTCGTATCCCTTAAAATATTCCTCGCCATTTAAGTCTTCTCCGGTTTTGTCGCATTCATAGATTTTTTGATCGCTTCGTTGAGCGCTGCTCTCATTATCGTTATTCGGATTCGCGTATGCATAACGAGCAACAATACCGATAATCACCAACGATGATATGAAAGCTACGACAGCCCGCATTTTGTTTTCGTTTTTTTTTTTTTTTTTTTCCCGAGTTGCAAAGCGCTTCGACGGACGAACGAAATTTTTTTTCTGTATCGTTTCGAGCCAAAAGTTCGGAGCTTATATACCCTACGATCTTGTTTACCGAATAATGTATTATCGAAAAAAAATGGTCTAATATATTCTACATAAAAGACGCGAGATTACGAAAGATACCATATCAGCAAAAGAGAGAACGCGGTAGAGAGTGAGGAGGGCTCCTAATAGCGAAGCAGGAATGAGAGAGCGCGGGGGAGAGTGTAAGAATGGACGACGCATATATATGCCAGATGAATACAGAAAGTTTGTGAAATGGTGTCAGAAAGTGAAAAAAAAATGTATCAGAAGAAAAGCATGTTTATATTTATACGAAAAGTCAATTTTTGACGCCAGATTTGGGAAGAGCGGAAAATTTTACGTTCAGATTATGTCCATAAAAAATTTTTCTTACACGACTTCTAAAGGTCATACGAAGGTTAAACGATTTAAATTGATTTCATTTCGGAGGTCATGTAAAAAGCTTCTATGAACATGTCTGAATGTAAAATTTTTCGCACTTTCCGAATCTAGGATCAAAAGTGAAGTACTTCATGTAAATAGAACATTTGACGTTCAATTTTGACCTTGAACATAACGCGATAGGATCAAACGGACATCGGATGCGGATTCAGCGACCCAAAAAAACGCATAGATATATTTTATTAGTTCACTTCGTTAACAATGGATTCTTTAGATTCGACCTTGATCTGACCTTAAATTTGAGAGGTATACGAATTTTTTTTACCTCGGATTCGGATTCAGCGTCGAAAACTACGTAGGAATATATACCATATGATCACCCAAAATACGACCTTTATTTTTGTGGGGCCGCGTGTAATAATAAGAGCGAGATGTTTTTCGAGAACGATGTCATTATTAGTGCCACTTGTACAAATAATTCAATGAAATTTTTCCCTATCATAGGAATTTTTTTAAATGATACACGTCAGTACTATCTCTGGATATATATCCATGGATGATAAATAGACGTGCGTCTTATTTTTCGAAATATTTCCTCACGCGTCTTGTTAAAAAAAAAATACGTCTTACATTTTATCATTATTTCGACGAGAAATTTTCCTCTGTCGAGGTGGAATAAAAAATTGAATAAATTTTTTACGAGGCTCTTGGAACGTATCGCGCTATGAAAACGCACTTGTATGTTCTAATGAATATATTTTTCAAATTTGAATATATTATTGAAAATCTTTGAATACAATGATTGTAGAAATCGTTAGAATATAAAGTAATTGAGGCGAACGAATTATCGGCTTAATAAATTGTTTTTCGTTCCGAATTAATTCAGTCTTCACGATTTACTTATTGTTAGTAATAATGATAATAATAAGAGCGAGATGTTTTTCGAGAACGATATCATTATTAGTGCCACTTGTACAAATAATTCAATGAAATTTTTCCCTATCATAGGAATTTTTTTAAATGATACACGTCAGTACTATCTCTGGATATATATCCATGGATGATAAATAGACGTGCGTCTTATTTTTCGAAATATTTCCTCACGCGTCTTGTTAAAAAAAAAATACGTCTTACATTTTATCATTATTTCGACGAGAAATTTTCCTCTGTCGAGGTGGAATAAAAAATTGGATAAATTTTTTACGAGGCTCTTGGAACGTATCGCGCTATGAAAACGCACTTGTATGTTCTAATGAATATATTTTTCAAATTTGAATATATTATTGAAAATCTTTGAATACAATGATTGTAGAAATCGTTAGAATATAAAGTAATTGAGGCGAACGAATTATCGGCTTAATAAATTGTTTTTCGTTCCGAATTAATTCAGTCTTCGCGATTTACTTATTGTTAGTAATAATGATAATAATAAGAGCGAGATGTTTTTCGAGAACGATATCATTATTAGTGCCACTTGTACAAATAATTCAATGAAATTTTTCCCTATCATAGGAATTTTTTTAAATGATACACGTCAGTACTATCTCTGGATATATATCCATGGATGATAAATAGACGTGCGTCTTATTTTTCGAAATATTTCCTCACGCGTCTTGTTAAAAAAAAAATACGTCTTACATTTTATCATTTTTTCGACGAGAAATTTTCCTCTGTCGAGGTGGAATAAAAAATTGGATACATTTTTTACGAGGCCTTGGAACGTATCGCGCTATGAAAACGCACTTGTATGTTCTAATGAATATATTTTTCAAATTTGAATATATTATTGAAAATATTTGAATAAAATAACTGTAAGAAATCGTTAGAATAAAGTAATTGAGGAACGAGTTACCTGCTTAATAAATTATTCTTCGTTGCTAATCAGTTTAGTCTTCACGATTTACTGAGTAATAATGATATTAATAAGAGCGAGATATCGCGTGTGTGCAAAGGAATAAAGTCGTAAGCGCGAAAAAGACGACTTTAGTGCCATAAGGTCATTTTTTCTCGTCATTTGTTGTAAAAATGATTAAAACCACAAATAATTGAAAATTAGGAATTCGAAAACCTAAAAGCGGAAGATCGTATATTGGCGGATATGACCTTCTGGTTTTAGATTCTTATTAAAGAAGGATAAATGCTCAAAGGACGTATCAGCCCAAGACACGACGACCTTCTGGTTTTAGGTTTTCCTTTTTATTTTTAGAATTTCCGGGGTATACGACCTTCTGGTTTTTTTTAAAAAGATTTTCGGGCCTTATTTTCTCCTTCTTCTTCCAATGAACATATTTTTCGAATTTGAATATATTTTTTAAAATCTTTGAATAAAATGATTGTAAAAAATCGTTAGAATAAAGTAATTCCCACACGGCACGATATATTTCAGAAATGTTTCATCTGAAACATGTAATATTTCATTGCAACATTTCAGAAATATGTCAGAAATATGTCCATGTCCGCGGAGATAACGAACGTTACATGCAATGAAATACCATTTTTTTTTTTCTTTCTTTCGATATACGAAGTACGAAGGATCGTTGATGATAAATAATTAAAAAAAAAAGTAAGCCGATTTGACAATGATTCAATCATTTTGCCTGACACCTCTGCTGTGATAATTATCCTCCTACACATTTTATAATCCCTCATACCGTTAATCCTCCTTATAGAGATATCTCTCCCTCGCAAAAGGAATTTAATTTTCTTTTTTCTTTTCTGATATAGCATGGTGGAATATTTATTTTTTTCCAACACAATTTTAAGGCAATATTATCAGTTTTTTTATAGAAAATCGAAGAAAAAAAATGGAAATAAAACTTTGAAAGATCGATGACCGATTTAAATACCCTCGTTGTTGTCGTTATTGGCTGTAACGCGTAATTCAGGAACAACCTCGCTCCTGTGAGATCGATCGTTGACGATCGTAATCACGATTTATGTTCATGATTGGTCTCTCCGGGATCGAGTATATATTGGCAAAAGAAAATTTGGAAAAAAAAAACATTCATCACGATTCATTGAAATTTTTTTACAGGATACATATACATAAGATCATTAATTTTTATGACAGTTTTGGCATTTTGTTCGAATTTCCTTCGTTTTAATTCGAATCTTTGAGCTTTCGACGAATTATAGAAATTTTCAAAAATTCCATGACTACTTTGCTCCCGTTTGACCGATCCAGAGGCCTTTTCTCGAGAATTTTAAAAACGCAACGAGTACACTCACGAGATATTGACGTTTGATTTATCCCGCGATGTATCTCAATTATTTTGGTGTAAAAAAAAAAACCAATATTTAAGAAAATCGCTATTTTTTTAAATATTTTAAAAAATTGCATCAGGGTAACGTCGAAATTTTGTGGAAGAGCAAAGATACGACGATTTTAGTCGAGCAAACTCAAAAAAAAAGTAATTTCCTTTACTTTTATTCTCTCTGTTCATTGCAAAATTGTTTTTTTTTTTTAAATATTATTAAATAAAACAAAAATTGAGCTCATCTTCGTAGGATAAACGAGGCTTCTCCCTTCGGGAATTTCATTTGGCTTGCCGGCCGAGAAGCTCAAATCCAAATCACGAGCTATGCTGCTCGCTTTCCTCGATATTCGCGACTCGTTCGAGCCGCGGGGCTCCTTATGTTTTCGGGGATCCCATCGACGTAAAAATTTCGGACATTTGTGAGGGAGAAGCCAAAAAAAAATTAGCACAAGAAAACAAAACATTTTGCAGGCCATTGTTGTTTGTAATTTTTTTTTCTTTTTTTCGTTCAAATTCAACAAAATAAAGAAGAAAAATTAACTAAACCGTCCTTTTTCAGCCGCGGAGTATATAATAGCCGTCTTTTGGTGATCTCGAACGAGAGGCGAAGAAGTGCGACGATCATTTTTAATCGCACTTGTATCTTCTAATGAATATATTTTTGATAATCTTCGAATATAAAAATGATTTTAAAAAATTGTTAGGATAAAGTAATTGAGGAACGAATTTTATTTTTCGTTGCTAATCAATTCAGTCTTCGCGATTTACTGATATAGTTTTGTGACGTCGGCCGCGCTATATTGCACATATACTCTCGAGATGATTCTTCCATGTAAAGACTTTACCGATAGGATACATAATTAAGGGAATCTCGCTCTCCTGCAAGGGGAATTACAGACTCCATTGTCGTTTTTTGGCAAGTTAATGAAAATTGTTGCTGCTGCCGATTCGCCTTTTTCCGATGTATAAGTAAGTTATCCCATGAATGCAATTTAAGGAGTTTCGGTACAGACCGGCGACGACGGTGTTACATCCCCACCGGCATATTTTTTCGATCAGAGTCTCCCTCTTTATTACAGTCTTTCAAATACCGACCTGAAATTAACGACAGTAGAATATACGGTAGCCGATAAAATAGATCTCACCGAATAATCATTTCTTGTACAATCAATCATTTCTTGTAATCAATCAATCTCGGGAAGACGGGAAGAACCACGAAAATAACATATATTTATATTCAAAACTAGACGAGAACAGAATCTCAAGACCACCCAATATCTAAACTAAATAATCCAACTCAGTTGATACATTTGGTCCCCAAATGCACCAAAACTAATATCAGCACACGACCCTTTCCCGAGGAAAGTGGACACATCCTGCCATAAAACTATACTTTCAACATACAAGCGAAAAACCCCGCATTTCTCGAGACTATTTGCTTTCCCACGTGCACGCGCCTCTCGCCAGAAGAAAACGGCGACATTCATATTATAATCGAATATTCTTCATCTTGCAACTGAAAAAACGTTTCCCTCTTCCGAGGAAAACGCCAGCATGTTTATATCTCTAAGAAAATATATGTAAAACAGACACAGGAAACTCGCAACGATCACCAAACTTTCTCAAGGAAAAAAACCGCCCTTAAGTACGCCCACGCGGCATCAGCTTGACTCCTCCCTTGCTCCACTTGGACCAACGAGAACAAATCTCCCCTACCAAACCCAAATTTTCCATCTCCCTAAACTCCATTCACCAAGGTTATAAAAAACGGAACTCTCCAAAAAGTCAGGCACTAAAATTTTATGATCTGACTTCGGTTCACCCTTACGACTAGCTTTTGACGACTTCATTACGCTCAGTCTTGGTCGAGAATAAAACTCGCCATTTCCGACGAACAGTCAAAATTCGAAATCCAGAATAAAACACTAAACTCATAAGTCCGTTCGAATCGCGCTCAATTTAACTAAACTTCGTGCGCGCGATTCCAGTGTCATCTGTTATCCGAAAATATCAAGTGTATCAAACATTCTGTATTCATATTCAAATATCTTGGTCTTACCAACCAAGATCATCGACAATTATAAACTGAATAAAAAACGTTCATCTGTTTAATCAACAAATCTTCGCAATAATCTACATCTTTTTTCCGGCAAATCAGCCACGCGTAGTGGTCGCTGAAATACCCAAAAACATTTATATACTATTGGTTCCGGTATCGAGTAGGGAAAAAGCAGAAACCGCTCCTATCAGACTCGTCGAACTCTCGCGTATTGCGGGTTACAAGAGTTTCTGCTCTACCGACGCTCTCGGGACGTAACAACGGGGAATAAGCGGAAACGAGGGTGCGGCGGCGCGCGGTGAGCGGGGCATGCATAAAACAAAAGAGTCTGACCGTTTTATGTTTTGGCTTGTAAAACTAAGGATGCATTCGTCTTGGGCGCCGCATGTAAACGTAAGCGCCCAAGACGAATGCAGCCGAATAAACCAGATGGACGAACCTATTCAAATTTGTTGACAGTCATATATTAAATAAAGATCTGACAAATTTTATGCGGGTGGTAGTATTTTAATGGAATTGACAGCTCAAACAAATATTGCTCCCGTTTACTCTCGTGTATAAAGCAAATTTTTGAAAATTATTTTTACAAAAACGACATGGAGAATCGACTTGAAATTTGAGCAGTTCACGTTTTATATTATATACCTAAGTCATTTGATAATACAAGTATATCACCGTCATTTACATAATTATTCCAAGTTCTTTCGTTATCGCTTGCTTTATTTATTTATTTTATCATTAATAAATTCGTAACTCTGGTGTACAAAAGTATCGTCCGCGAAGGACATCAATTCTGATTAGGTCAATCAAGTTTCATGTACAGAATAAAATAAAAAAACTTGAATGTTCATATAAAATTTATAGTCAAGACAGGCTCACCGATATGCAATTACATTTAACTCTGGTTTCAATTTATTTAATTGAGGCTATCGTATTGCTTGTTGAAGAAAAATTTACAGCTTATAAATTAATAATTTTACAGCTTGCAAATCATTCCAAAACATTCTAATTAATTATTCGAAATTTTATTAAAAAAACTAATCCGGGAAGTCATAGGTATGGGTCATCGATGAGGTCTTGGGGGGGGGAAAAAAAAAAAAAAAAAAAAAAGTTAAACAATTTTTTTTCCGTCATTTATTATTCCTCGGAGGATAAAAATTAATATCACATATTCAAGAACGCAACAAGTGTAGAAAATAAATGAACAATCGATCCATCGAAGAGAGAAATGGAAATTTCTGTGCAAGTTATTTCAATTTATTCCATGGACTTTTCTGTTTTTTTTTTTTTTTTTTACTTTTTTCTTTTTCATTACAATTATTCAGCTCAAAAATTTATTGTACGTAAGAGGTATATATGCGTTGAGATTAAGAATTCATAGACCACCGCGAAGACGAAGTACCAGATGAAGAGTCGACTCTTTTTGAATATTATAGTCGGACAAGGTACGGCCGTCCTCGAGTTGCTTTCCCGCAAATATCAATCTTTGCTGATCCGGCGGGATTCCCTCTTTGTCTTGAATTTTGGCTTTTACATTTTCTATCGTATCGGACGCCTCAACTTCGAGGGTTATCGTTTTGCCGGTCAAAGTTTTGACGAAAATTTGCATTCCACCTCGAAGACGGAGGACCAAATGAAGAGTTGATTCCTTCTGGATATTGTAATCGGAGAGCGTGCGTCCATCTTCAAGCTGCTTTCCCGCAAAGATCAATCTTTGCTGATCCGGTGGGATTCCTTCTTTGTCTTGGATCTTCGCTTTTACATTTTCTATCGTGTCGGACGCCTCGACCTCCAGGGTGATGGTTTTTCCGGTTAAAGTTTTAACGAAAATTTGCATTCCTCCGCGAAGACGAAGGACCAGATGAAGAGTCGACTCTTTCTGGATATTATAATCGTTGAGAGTACGTCCATCTTCGAGCTGCTTTCCCGCAAATATCAATCTTTGCTGATCCGGCGGGATTCCCTCTTTGTCTTGAATTTTGGCTTTTACATTTTCTATCGTATCGGACGCCTCGACCTCGAGAGTTATCGTTTTGCCGGTCAAAGTTTTGACGAAAATTTGCATTCCGCCTCTGAGACGAAGAACCAAATGGAGAGTCGATTCCTTCTGAATATTGTAATCGGACAAGGTACGGCCATCCTCGAGTTGTTTTCCAGCAAAGATCAATCTTTGCTGATCCGGCGGGATTCCCTCTTTGTCCTGGATTTTCGCTTTTACGTTTTCGATCGTGTCGGACGCCTCGACCTCCAGAGTGATGGTTTTTCCGGTCAAAGTTTTGACGAAAATTTGCATTCCTCCGCGAAGACGAAGAACGAGATGAAGGGTCGATTCCTTCTGGATATTGTAATCGGACAAGGTACGGCCATCTTCGAGCTGCTTTCCCGCGAAGATCAATCTTTGTTGATCCGGTGGGATTCCTTCTTTGTCTTGGATTTTCGCTTTTACATTTTCTATCGTATCGGACGCCTCAACTTCGAGGGTTATCGTTTTTCCGGTCAAAGTTTTGACGAAAATTTGCATTCCGCCGCGAAGACGGAGGACCAAATGGAGAGTCGATTCCTTCTGAATATTGTAATCGGACAAGGTACGGCCATCCTCGAGTTGTTTTCCAGCGAAGATCAATCTTTGCTGATCCGGCGGGATTCCCTCTTTGTCCTGAATTTTTGCTTTCACGTTTTCGATCGTATCGGACGCCTCGACTTCCAGAGTGATGGTTTTTCCGGTCAAAGTTTTGACGAAAATTTGCATTCCGCCGCGAAGACGAAGGACCAAATGAAGAGTCGACTCTTTCTGGATATTGTAATCGGCGAGCGTACGTCCATCCTCGAGCTGTTTTCCGGCAAAGATCAATCTTTGCTGATCGGGCGGGATTCCCTCTTTGTCCTGAATTTTCGCTTTCACATTTTCGATCGTATCGGACGCCTCGACCTCCAGCGTGATGGTCTTGCCGGTCAAAGTTTTCACAAAGATCTGCATGATTTTCTAAAAAAATGTGCAAAACCGAATGTTAATTTAAAAAAATTATATAGCCAAAATGGAATGGAATGTAATTGAGCGCTCTTCCGGGGCTTGATATCCGCTAATTAGGAGTACGAATGAAATTTTTTTGTTTCCAATCATCGGGGCGCATAATGTAGAGTTGGTAAAAATAATGAGGACGTATTTGTTTATTTTTCGTTAAAAATGACAGATGCACCTGTTATAGGCAATTTAATTTCACGGATTTTGATATATATATATATATATATAGATATAGCGTAACATGCGCGATGTCATAATGTTATATTTTTCAATTGGTTATAGTAACGGCAATTTTGATTCAAATAAAAAAATAAAAAACACGTACTAAATGTTTTTTTTTCCTAAACTACCAGATTTTGAAATATAAAAATTTCATTTATACCCCCAATTCTAGCGACATATCAAGGACACGCGAGATAGTTGCCGAAAATGCTACGAATGTACCGTACGCGAAACCCTTTGTAGTACCATTACGGTACGTTTCATTAATTAATTTCAATAAATAAATAAATAAATTACATCCGTTTATATTTTTTTTCAGCTCGGTAAACCGATGTACGCGAATCTCGATACGAACAATTATCCGATTGTAGTTTCCTATAGAAACGTGGGTTTGTTAAATTATTTTTTTAAATCATCGATTCGAATATTTTTTCAATATATTCTGTCCTTTCAAGGGCAAAAAGCATGAAATTTCGTTTTTCTGCAAATCGAAGAGATGAGTCGAGCCTCCTTGCGGTAGAACGATTATTATGAAAAACATCGCGATTATGAAAAAATATATATATTTTTTTTTTATAATTTCTGGTTTTACTGTAATTTGAATAATTCATAATGGTAATCTTGCGAGTAAATGGAAAAATAAAAAAGTTTGCTTCATGTTCGTCGTCGTAAGTCGTTGATATTTATCAGATTCGTCATCGTGACCGAGTACACGATGAATTTTATCCATGGATGACTCATGACGCTGCCATCTTGTGCAACGATCAAACGACGCAATAACGTCGATATTCCACGTCACAATGAAAAATCCACTTACTCGCGTATATAATTGGTAGAAAAAAAATCCCCAAAAGAAAAATAAAATCAACTTTACCGCGTTAAATCAGAGAAAACAGGCTTAGGATGACCGTCAAGTAGCGTTAATCAAATTTTCTGGCAACGTTACAAATTTTTTTTTTCCCGAGCAATGGCGGCCGATCGATACGCTTGCCACGGGCGAGACCAAGAAGACTAGAGACAGGAGACCGAACTCGTGGGGTGGGGGTAGGCCCGTATACGTCCGGCACCAGTCACCGCCACTAGTCTCTAGTGTCCGTGCGCAATTGCATTACTGCGCAGTGAAATAACTCGAGTCCCCCACCCCCCACACGCTACATGACGCTCACGGCGCTCGCGAAGTTTTAAAGACGCTACTAACATAACCTCAGAAAATTTTCATGACGCACGAGTCGCACGACACGCAGTCGCGTCACTTTTCATAATGGTTAGAACTTGTTGCATTTCTAATTGCCATAATAGTGACTGTGATAAGCGGAATTTTCTCGCGTGCGAGAAACGAATTTTCTTTTAATCGAAACTTCGAAAATTTTCTGAGGTTATGTTAGTAGCGTCTTTAAAACTTCGCGAGCGCCGTGAGCGTCATGTAGCGTGTGTGGGGTGGGGGACTCGAGTTATTTCACTGCGCATGACTGCGCAGTAATGCATTGCGCACGGACACTACCGACTAGTGGCGGTGACTGGTGTCGGACGTATATGGGCCCATCTGAAACTCAAGGCTTGGATAGGAGTTCGGTCTCCTGTCTCTAGTCTTCTTGGGCGAGACAAAGGAAGTCGAAGGAAAAATGGAAAAATGGCTGATACGTCTCGAAATTTTACATTTTTACAAAACCATCGTGTTCGCAATGAAAATATTTACATTTCGTCAAACCGGACGTTAGATTTGATCGATTATTTCACGAGTACGAAGAAAAATATATCGTTGAAAAAAAAAAAAAAAAGGCTCGGATACGAGACAAAGGCAAAGAGAGGTTATCGAAATCGCGTTTCGCGTGATTACGAGGCACAAAATAGATGATACGCGAATGAACAACGGTAGAATACATACCTCTGTGCTAAATGCTGTTTTACTGGATAAATTCTATCGAATTTCTCGCAATTTCACTATTCTTTTATTTTATCACACAAACGATATACGTCAATCTGTAACGAGAAAACGTTTGCGACTGTGAAAAGAGACGCTTGGCTTGGCTCCTTATATCTCCTCCGAGCTGCTCGGAGTGTTGGATGACGAGGCAGATGATGCGCGATTGGTCGACAGATTTAGCTAAACATTCTCATTGGAGTTGCTCCTGCTGACGTAAGCAGCTGACTCTTGACGTTGCTACGGGGGCTCGTTGACTCGTGGAACAAAGTTTCGCGTCTGTAAATATATTTTTCCCGACGATTCTTTGCAGGCAACTGGCGCGTGATTAATTTTAATAAAAAAAAATCGACTCTTATTGTCCAAGAGTTTGGAATAATTTAGTCCTCAAAGATTCGAATATGCCTTTTAGTTGGGAGGTTTTTTTTTAAATTTTTATTGCCGAGTTCCTTCTTTTCCCACCAGATGGTGGTTCTGTACACACACACACACATTTACACATTTTTGGAACAAAAGAGATAGTGACGTTTCTCGGTTATATATCGATCACTTTGTGGAACAGCTGAAAGCGATAAAAGTTGTTTCAGCGAAGCTTCTCTCGGGTTCTAGAACTTTCTAGCAACGACTTGGAAAAACTTCCAGTCATCTATCTAATTTAAGCGATACACGACAATCTGACGCAATTATTAATCATTCAGAGAAATTTTTTTTTTCCCGAGAAACCCATGATTTACGAAACGTATATAGAATTATCGCTTCATCGTAATTAATATTCAACCTGTAAATTGCCCATTTTGTTAAATTTCATGAAACTAGTTTCAACTTGTTGAAATATTCTCTACAATTTCGTTGATTTTTTAAAAAATAATCTCCACAATTTAAATCCAAGTAAACAAATTGCTGTAATTTTCCGCTTCAAAGCGAAGCCGATCGAAATTATTATTAAAAAGCAATTTCTATGCATTTTTTTTTATGTTCGCTGCACACTGTGAGCAAAAAATCGTTTATGGAAAGTTGTAAAAATAATTTTTTTACAAAAAAAAAAAAAAAAAAAATTAGAAAAAATGGAACACGGACTGGAAAGATTGGCGGTTTACACATTATAAATTGCGAAAATTGAATGAACAATATCGTTTATTCATAAGTCAAGTACATTTTTTTTTCCTACAAGCAATCTCTATACAGATTTTCTTTTTTTTTCTCTTCAAATCTCAAATTTTCTGCAAGTCCGTAAGTCTATCGTAGATTATATAAAAAAAAAAAAAAAAATTGTATAAAACATTCGATACGAAGATTGTCCGTGAAAAATAACTTTCTCCATCTTTCTCATTTCCACACCGCGTCTGTACAAATAAATATAAAAAAAAAAGTTTTGTTTTGTTTTTTTCGCTAAAAAGCTGTAAAAAAAAATAAAAAAAAAATAATAATTTCGAGTCCACTCGTGCGATATTCAATTAATTTGAAATAATTGAAATTACCAAGATCAAATCGGATGATAAATTTGCAATAATTCAACGGGTTTGCCAATTTTTGAAACAGCCGCGAGATCATCGCAGAATTTGTGATTTTTTTTTCCTCCTATTCTCTTGAGAAACGAATTTGAACTCTCGTCGTAAAAAGAAAAAAGAGAGATCAGGACCAAGTTCGAATCATGCGTTTGCGCAGGGAGTCAATTTCCATTGGAGAGAACGAAAGACTCGCTCTCAAGAATTTCGATCGACTGTGCGTTGCACGCTCATTCTCGTCATCGGTTTCATCATTTCTCTCTTTGAATGAAAAAAAAAAAAAAAAAAAAAAAAATAGAACTGAATTTTTTTTTTACAATTTATCCACCGGAAAATCCAGCATGATGCAATGACGAATAATTTCTTTTTTTTTTTTTATATGAATTTTCGTTGCTACGGCAAGAAAAATTGCCAAAAAAGTTTTATTTTCTGTATAAAAAAAAAAAAAAAAAATTAAAGACAGTTTTTCGAATTTCGAGCTCTCAAAGTTCTCTCATTCGACATTTCCCAAATTCCAAATAATTTGTGTGTTGTGTGTGGCTAAAAAGTTTTCTTCCGAAAATTCAACGATAATGCAAGTTGAAAATATATATATATATATATATATATATATCTTCATTATCTGAGCCGCACGAGACTGAAAATTGTAGAAAAAAAAAAAAAAAAAAAAAAAGAAATTACAAATTTTTTTTATTACACGTGAGATTTATTAATTGATGATTTGCAAATTACAACGCAGATTTTTCGTTACACCGTGTTCCGATAGTAATTCTTTCTCACAAACATCATTGTTACAAGAGTATACTGATTATTTCATTCTTTTTTTTTTTTTTTTTTTTTTTTCTTCCCTCAAATGAGCTTTCCAGAGAGAGCCAAAGTCGTGATCGTTGAAAATTCTCACTCTCTCGTGAAAGTAAACAAGAATAAGAGAGAGAGAGAGAGAAATAAAGAGAGAGAGAGAGAGAGGGAGAGAAAAAAACATGAATTGCATCCCCGACGCGTGTTTGCTATACAAAAAGTTCATTATTATTAGGATATCGCGTTCGAGGATCCACGATTCGTGCAATTTCACACGTTGAAAGTTGTTTTCTTTTTTTTTTTTTTCCCCCTCCCCCGCAACCCCGTCATTTCTGTACTACACACACAACATACACATCGAGTCTTGAGTAAAACTACATTTTTCTTTTACGCTTAAATTCAAGCCTTATAAACTTTAGCTTCTTTATTAATCTTGATTAATTCCTCTTTCTCTCCCCCCCCCCCCCCCCCCCACAAAAAAACTTTTCTGAGATTGTGATATCGTTCGATATAGCGTGAATCGTAAAAAGACGCACAGAATGATCATTCCACGTGGCATACTCCCATTTCTTCGAAAAAGAAAAAAAAATAAATATATATATATATATATATATATATATTTTATAATATGTATATATATATGGTATATATATATATATATATTTTTTTTTTCATGACAGCACGAAATATCCAAGTATAATTATATGGGGGGGCGATGCTAAAATTGATCGTACCAATTGCCTGTTTACTCGCTGCGGAGGAAACGAAGCGGCAAAAAAATTCGTAGCATCCGGCAAAACGAAGCAAACGTACGAAATTTTTCAAAAATTAACGGTTTTTTCTTCTTTTTCTCTCCAACAAAGTATCCCAAGACTGCAAAAGATATCCGCGTTCGAACCAGAATGGACGTATTTTTTTTTTAATTTTTAATTTTTACGTTGCCACAGACGATATCTTACGATTTTTTTTTTTTTTTTCTCTTCAAATTCTCGATCGGCTGATGCAACTTTTATAATTCGCAGTCGAACAAGCAATTGACACGAGGGGGGAGAAAAAAAAAACGTTTATTCGTAATATATAATGTGTGTGTGTGTGTTTTTTTGTGTGTGTGTGTATATATATATATATAAGTTATACTTATTCGGTAAAGCGAATGTTTGGTGTTTTTTTTTTCTTTTTTTTTCGTCCTCGTTCGCCTCTACTTGGTGTCGGTTTCCATTTTCACGGGAACGATCGCGATATCCTCGGTTTTCTTGTCCTTCTTCGAGGCCTCGATCTCGGCGCCCTCGCCGTTGCTGTTGTCGCGTCTTCGCTTGCGAGCGAATCGTCCCTTGTACTTTGGCGGCGGAAGTTGCTCCATACCGAGGACCTTGTGTATCTGACGGAAAGCAACGAGTCTGAGGGCGTGCTGGGCCGACGCCGTTATGTCCTCCCTCTGTTGGGCCGTCATGCTTCCTATCGCGTCCGTTGGTTCCTTCTCGCAGGGATCCGATATACCTTTTACATGTTAAAAAATAAAAAATAAAAAAAAAAACCGACATTTCCTTTTTTCGCCCCCCCCCCCCCCCCCCCCCAATTCGTTTGGTATAAAAGATAAAAACAACGAATTTCAATGTTCATAATTGGAATTAATTAACTCGAGCCAATGTCAAATTCTCAATCATCTCTGTCGGTCAATTTTTTTCTCGAAATTAGAATTACAACTGTGAGATTTCGTTTCAACGAGAATTCGATAATAAATGGCACTGATAACGTATAAATAATTATAGCAATATATTACTGTAAGTTTTTGAAATATTAACGTTTGTGTGGCAAAAAAAAAAATTCTAAATTCACCTTTTTCGAGCTTCAACTCCGAACGCTGTTCGTACTATTCGAGATAGAGAAAATTGCATACGAACGGGTTTTGTAGAGAATTGAATTTTTCATAAAAAAGTCTGCGACAGAATTTATGAAAAGTCAATAGCGAGCTATTGGGAGGTGTCCGAAGTGCGCCGCGACGAGGAATTACGATTTTTGTGAAATCGCAGAATAGCAGACTCGTTAGTTAAATTACATATCATCGCGTTGGCGTTTAATTAAAAATGCATAAAAATTCATGCGTCAACTGGACGCAACGAGAAAGCCATTATCGCCGGAAAAACTTTATTTATAACTAAATTCAAACAAAGCCACCAGCTTGAAATGGTTTTTTCTTTAAATTATTTTTACAACTTTGGACGCCTTCCATGCCTTAATTATTAACTTTAGGTATATCCCGTCAGGGACTTTTTTTGTAGAGAATTTAGTTACCTAGAAAATGATTTATGAGCAATTTTACTCTATTGGGTATAGTTTGAGCAGCGTTTCGAGTTGAAGCACAAAAAGTGCCAAATTTTCATTGTTTCTATTTTTTTCCTTTGCCAAAATGTAGAGAGGGATGATAATGCACGTTTCATGAGCTTTTACTTGTGCCATTTACTATGAAGAGACGCAAAAAAAAAAAAAAAAAAAAACTTCAGGATTTTATTCTGAAAAAAAAGCCTGTTTCGAAAAGTTGAGTTCGGCAAAATTGTCCGTCGCGTCTGAAATCAACAGCGTACGCCTTTTTTTTCGGCATTTTCAAATACGTTACATTTAATTGCTCAACGAAAATGCTCCTAATTAAGGTGAACTTTTGTGCACGGTTTTATTATTTATAGAACTGGGTCATATAATTTTTTTTAAAGAGGCTGACATTTCGATTTTGTGAATTACAGAACGATTGAAACTTGTTTTTCATGTGTGGCCATAAGAACGCGTGTTAAATAATGTTTTTATTTTTTTTATTTTTCATTGAATAATTTTGGGGATAAACATTGAGTGTAAAAATTTCAAGTCGATTAAACTATATCGCTATAAGAGAGTAACATCCTGAAGGCTCGAGTACTAATTAATGATAAATAAAAAAAAATACATATCAACGATTCGTCGATATGAAATTTTGTAAGAAAATAAAAAACAAATTATTCGGCTCAATATTAGGTTTTTTTTTTTTTTTTTAAGTATTATCAGCAAATTTGAGGTAATAACGAGGAACGATCAGACCGCCAGAATCATCTTCGCGACGTTGCAATTAGCCGCGAACGATCAATGAAAGCAAAAGACTTGCGTTTCATGAAAGTTGAAACACGACTTTGCTACGCGCTCAGTCTCGTCATCGGTTTCATCATATCATTCAAAAAAAAAAAAAAAAAAAAAAAAAAAAAAAAAAAAGATTCGAGATGTACAAAAAATTTATAAATATAAATATATATATGCATACATACATATACATATATATATATATATAATATATAAATTATATAAATATATAAAAATAAATATATAATTTATATGCATTATATAAATTAATATAAATAAAAATTTATAAATTCTCTATAAAAATTTATAAATTTCTCACTTGCGCCCGAAAAGTTTGTGAAATTTTTCATTTTCCGCTCGATTCAATGCTCCCAGAAGAATATTACATACCCGGGCTTCCCGGCAGAAGAATTCCTCCGGCTACGCATTCGAGGAGTCGTCGCAGAGCTTCACCGAGGCTCAGCACTCCACCGGCCGTGCTGATCACTTTCTCCGTCAACAATTCCAATGCCTATCGAAAGAAAAATTATTTTTTTTTTTTTTAATTTTCAATCGGTCGATTCAAGGTCCCCCCCTCCCCTTTCTTCGATCAAAAGAGATATAATTTTCACTGACCCATGCGTTGAGCGGTCCCCACGTGGGTACACGATTGCAAAGATCGCGCATTATTCGTATAACCATGACGCAGCTCTGTAGCGAAGTTGCCCTAGCCTGCGGGAATAAAAAATTTTACGAGTACGCAATTAACGCCAGGTGTGTCACTTCATAATCGTTATATAACTTTTCGTTTCTTCGGAATTACATTTGACGCACGACCTAAGCTAAACGGTTTTGCTTTGTGGTGGGCTTTAGCTAACCTTCCAGCCTCGTTGCCTATACATCGTATTGCGAAAATTTTTTTTTTTTGTTAAAAATAAAATAATTCTAGCCTATTACCGGGTGTTTTTTTTTTTTTTCTTTTTTTTTTTTCATCCACATTACTTTGTCTCTCGCGAAATTTGAGCGATACCTAACGCGAATTTGCCAGAAAAAAAAAAAAAAAAATACAAAACGACCGCGAACAAAAAAAATTTCCAACCGTTCGAATCGCATCGACAAGGCAATGGAATTAAAATCGCGTGGATTTTTTTTTTTCAAAATTAAAATTTAAAAAAAAAAAAAGTTTAAACACCCGGTACATGTATACGACACCGCTGCGCGTTTGTGCTTGTCTGTCTCTTTGAATGTTCGACGGTGCTCGGACACGGTCAATTCGTACAAGTATTGATTTTTTTTTCTCCTTTCTTTCTTATTAATTTCAATAAAAAATAAGCGATCGCACTAATCGTTCGGTCATTTCCCAAGACAGACCTAGAACAGACTCAGTCCAGACTAAAGTGCGGTTTTACATTTTTTTATTATTTTTTATTATCCAGAATAATGAATTTTAGAGTCTTTTTTTTTTTTTTTTTTTCTTTCCGCAAAGCAATCCCGATGCGTTTGCTTGAAAATAAAAAAAAAAAAAAAAAAAATAAATAAATATCGACGCAAACTCTCTCTCTCTCTCTCTATCTCTATCTCTCTCTCTCTCTCTCTCTGTGCATCACTCATCGGAGTCCCGACGGTGGTTATGAAAAAAAAAAAATCTAAAATAGAATGTACTTTCAGCGATGATATTCTACGATACTATTATTCTGGATGTCAATTATCATTGAAGCCCGAACAGATGTAAATGCAAACGATTTAATCGATAAGCGATAAATCGAAATGTCATTTACATGCTGCTTTTTCTTCGCTTTATTTTATCCGACGGGGATTACCTAATATAGTAACAAAAAAAATAAAATTGTCACAAGGCTGGAAGTTCTAAGACTGCTCTCTCTTTTTTTTTTTTTTTTTTTTTTTTCCATTTTTCTTTCTTTTGTACTGATTTCCGTTTGTTCTCTCTCTTTTTTTTTTTTCTACTTTTTTCACCGACAGACAGAAAGACAAGCGATAGGACACTTGCACGCGTATCGCGGTTCAGGATATGCAATAAACAAAAAAAATTTATATATACATACATATGTAGAAAAATTATTACCGCGAGGCTATTGCGGCGCGAGTAGGCCGATTTTACAAGAAAAAAAAAAAAAAAAAAAAAAAAATGAAACGGTTTTTTTTGTTCTTTCTTTCGATAAAACCTTTTGAACTGAGAGTTTTTTTGATTCAAACCTGAAACCACTTGGCATGCCTGAGTGCAGCTAAAGCCTCCAAACACTTAGCCTTGGGAAGTACGTCTGGTGGGTCTGGTTTCGTCACGGCGGGCGTCGCGGGCGTTGTTTGCGGCGGAGCAGCTCCCTGTTGCTGCTGTCCAGCATTATCTGAGATTCCAACAAAGAAAGCACAGCACGCTTAGACAACACTTAGAGTGTTTGATCATGCCCAGTTCGGGATTTTCTGGCTTTCTTTTCATTTTTTTCCATTTTTTTTTTTTTTACACCTCTATATCCACATTTCAACTGAAACGCGCTTCGATCGAGACTCGATGCGATTGAGATTTGAAAAAAAAAAAAAAAAAAAAAAAAAAAAAATATAAAACACAAGTGTGATCGAATACAGTACGAGAGAGAGAGAGAGAGAGAGAGAGAAGCGAGAGAGAGAGAGAGATTGCCATATTTCGTTATTTTGAAATTGCAATGATTATCCGTTTATTCATTCGTTAAAAACTTTTTGAAATTTTATTTATTCATTATTCAACGAAATTCATTGAAAATGCTGAAAATTTCGAAAAAGCTTTGATCCGAGACGTTTTTTTAAAATTTTTTTTAAAGTGAAAAAGAAAAAGAATGTTTTTATTTCTCCTCGAACTTTCATGTCGACAAGCCGAAGATAATTTTTTTTTTTTTTTTTTTTTTTTTTTTTTTTTTTTTTTTTTTTTTATAGAATGGATAAACGAATTTTTATGAAAATAACGAATAATTTTATGGCAGTTTGAGCCGAGACACGAATTTTCAATTTCGTTTTTTCACGTTTTTTTTTCTCCCCCCCTCCCATCCCTGAAACGTAAAAGAACGATCGAGAGCAATTTTTACAAGCGACATCCCCGAAAAACTTGGTTATCGCTGTAAAAAAAAATAAAAAAAAAAAAAAAAAATAAAACGAGTGAAAATTCGTGTTCGGCAATTGTTCCCTCTCGGTGTACAGTATTCGATAGCGGATTAGAGGGTTTCATTCGTGATTTACGCATGATCAAAAAGTCCATAGTTTATCGATTGCCTCAGCGTTGTTCTTTGGATTCGAAAAAAAAAAAAAGGGCTCGTCGATGCTCTTCGCGGGACCGCAATACGACGTTTTCGAAAGAAAAGAAAAAAAAAAAAAAAAAAAAAAAATAATGCAAGAAATTCTTCGACGGAGAATCCCCGGAGCTTGTGCGTTTGTTTCTTCGATCCAAAAGAAAGAAATAAAGAAAGAAAGAAAAAGAAAATATTTTCCTCTTCGAGGAATTCGAGATTGGATCGCCGCAACAATGGAGCGGTTTTTTTTTTTTTTTTTTTTTTTTTTTTTTTTTTTTTCCTCCGGTTAAGGGACCGTCTCGCGAGTTTGGTAATCGCATCCCTGACGGAGAGACGCGTTTCGTGAGATATAAACACGCCCGGAGAGCTGCAGGTAAGAAATATACGTTAGAAAATTATCGATAAATTATTCAAACCACGAACGGAAGTTTCTCGCTCTCTGCGTCTCCGCTTTTCCCGGTACCTGGATAGCTGTAGGTGAAAAAAAAAAAAAAAAAAAAACAAAAAAAAAAAAAAAATCTCTCTCGGGCCATGAAAAGAACAAATAAATTTTTTCATAATCCGTGAACAGCGGCGCAAACTCAAATTCGGCAATTAAACGAAAGATGCTGGACAATGTTTCTTCGTTTTTTTTTTTTTTTTTTTTTTTTTCTCTCTCTCCTTTTATGTTATCCTTTTCTTGGCCGTCGCAAAGAGTCATGAAATAATGAAATTCACCTGCGGCCGGTGTAGCTGGTTTTGGCGTTTCGCGCATAAGAGGACTCGTCAGAGTCACGCTTACGGTCACGGTTCCGCCGGAAACCGTGAGAGCCGCCGATTCCGGATGCTTGCCAACGTTGTAAGTGTCATCGGGCGCGACGATTTTCAACTGAGCTGGCAAAATCTCGGCGACTTTGTTCAACAAGGTCCTGCGTATTACAATTTCAATAAATAAGGATGAAAAAAAAAAAATTTTTCACCAACTTGTATAATAATCAAATTTTTTAATTAGTTCTCATAAAGATTTCCGCTTTTCTTTGTTTTTTTTTTTTTTCAATTAAAAAAAAAATCTGGCAAAATCTCGGCGACTTTGTTCAACAAGGTCCTGCGTATTACAATTTCAATAAATAAGGATGAAAAAAAAAAAAAATTTTTCACCAACTTGTATAATAATCAAATTTTTTAATTAGTTCTCATAAAGATTTCCGCTTTTCTTTGTTTTTTTTTTCAATTAAAAAAAAAAAAAAATCTGGCAAAATTTCGACGACTTTGTTCGACAACGTCCTGCGTATTACAATTTCAATAAAATAAGGATGGAGAAAAAACATTTTTTCATCAACTTTTATAATAATCAAAATTTTTTTAAATTAATACTCATAAACATTTCCGCTTTTCTTTGTTTTTTTTTTTTAATTAAAAAATTGAAATTGAAATAACGAATGTTGAGGGGCTTTTCTTGGATAATTGCGAAAAACTTACTTGGTGGGTTTTTCGGCGCATAGAACGACCAGACAAACGTGATTATCACCGGACAGAAGAAGACCCTTTGCCAGATTACCGACGCGCATCACGCCGCGCAATATCCGCGAGTCTTCCTTCTCCTTCTGGAACGAGAAGAGATTACCGTCGCTGCCGTCCTCCTTGGGCGTCGACGGGATCGCTGCCTTCTTCTTGTCCGCGTCTTCCTTCTTCGAAGCGTCGACGGTCGCGACAGAATCGTTCGCGTTGTTCGCGACCGCTGCCGCGGCGTTCGCCGGCGCGACGATAGGCGTTGCCGGTGGAACCGGCGTAGGAGCAACCGCTGGAGTCATCGGTGCAGATTTTTTGCCTATAAAATCACAAATTTACGTCTCATCTCGCGCAAATATCGCAAATATATGATTCGCTTGTCCAATCGAACAAGATCGTTGAGGGTCAAAAAAAGGCGATTTTAGTGCTGGAATTTGTTGTAAAAATGATTAAAACGGACAAATAATTGTAAATTAGGAATTTGAAAACTTGAGAGCGGAACTTTTTGGTTTCAAGTTCTTATCAAAGAAGGATCAATGCTCAAAAAGCGTATCTGTCCAAGATACGACCTTTTAATTTTAGGTTTTCCCTTTTTTTTTATAAGAATTTATGGCCTATACGACTTTGTGTGTGTGTTTTTTTTTTAAAGATTTTCGGGCGTTTACGGTCCTACAAAATTAGTAATTGCGATTTTTTTCCTATCTCAAATTATAATCATTCCGTCGAATCTGCCAATGACTCATTTTGAAGGTTTTTCCAAACGTTTCTATGGTTTTTTTTACTTTTACTAATTCCAGAAATTCATAAAATGCCTTTTAGAATTAGTTTACGCGATTATTTCTCCCTCACAGTTACGTCCAAAAGGTCGTTTTAGATTTTTTTCCTTCAATTTTTTTACGACTTTCTGGTTTCAAGTCTTTGGCACTTGCGATCTTATTCGATTACAAAATCGATTCAATGATGCACCCACCTCGAGCTATTATTTCGCGTGTCCAATGACAAAAGGTCGTAAGCGCCATTATACGATCTTTTGCCATTAAAAATGACAAAAAGTCGTATAATTTTTTTTTTTTTTTTTTTTTTTTCGTATTTGAAACAAGAACGCGGAATTAGGTCCAGAAACGTTGAAATTAAAAAGCCGGTCGACCAATGACAAAAGGTCGGTATGTACCGGCAGATACGACTTTTTTTTATTAAAAACGTCAAGAGAAAAAATTGCGTAGACTAATCACGGAAGGTCGTATCCCCCAAAAATATTATTTTTAATAAAAAATATTAAAAATAGTAAAATATAAATATATAATGTAAATATATATATAAAAAATAAAAATATTATTTTTGTGGGAATACGATCAAGTTTTGTCAAATATCAAGACTTTAGTTGCGAATTACGTAAAGTTTCGCGATTTTATCGCATCGGCGTTGAAAATTTCTAATCGAAAAATAAATTCCACTCATCCGCGGCACATACGACTTTTCGGTTGGACGTCCCGGAAGTTCAAAATTTTCAACAGATCTTCGCGTTTCAGGCATTTCTTGAGCGATTCGAGATAAAAAAAGAAAAATTTCTACGACCTTTTGTCATTTCGCTCGGGAAGATAATGACAAAAGGTCCTATCTTTTTTTTTTTTTTTTTTTTTCATTGATTTTTGGTGGATACGACTTTTCGCGCTTACGTTTTTTTTTCTTGCTAATTTTAATGAATCCAGGCGGTTATGCTACGTTTTCAAAGTGAATGCAATAAAAAAAAAAAAAAAAAAATTTTATACGACCTTTTACCACCAAAATCGTATTTTTTGGCGCTTACGACCTTCCGTCATTGGACACGCGATTTGTTTTTTTCCTTTCTTTTTACTTATAATCCAAAAAAAATTGAATAAAAAAATAAAAACTGCTTTACAATTTTGCATAATAAATGTCCAATGTTTCCGATGACCAAAAAAAAGCCATGAAATTCGAAAAGTTTTGTCATCGTCATAATTGAAAAAAAAAAAAAAAAAAAAAGATGATTATTCAGAATATCGCAAGCCCCCCCCCCCCCCCCCAAATTCAGAGCTACACTCACCAACTTCGGCCATCGTGTCGGACACGAATTTGAGAGCTTTCTCGGTATGAGATACGATTTTATGAACCGCCTGCAGTTCATCCTCTTTGGGATATATCGTCGAGTGATGAGTCGCAACGTGCTTGTCATCGGACGAATCGGGACGTCTCTGGGGTCCCGGATACATCATCATCGGCGGAGGTCCGGGAAACGGTCGCGGTATCGGCGGCGCGCCGGGTCCGCGTCCGTATCGTCGATACCACTCGTAATACTCGTACTCGTCCTCGTAGCGTCTTCTCTCCTCCCAGTACATCATCTCGTCGTCGATTATCGGTCCCATAGGACCGCCCATAGGTCCGCCGAGCTGGCCAATATCGTCGCGACGACGGGTGTATTCATCCTTTATCTGCTGTCGTCGAAGCTTCTCCTCGAGCATTTTTCGCTGCTTGAGGCTCGGCTTCATGTCGACAACGAGATCGGGATTTACTTTTTTCTTGTACGCGAATCTGTGACGTCGTCCCTTCATGTGCATGTCCTTGGCATTTGGATCGTTGAAACGGCACTCGCACAATTTACAATTGAAGCTTATTATCTTTCCGTCCTCCGATTTGTTCTCCTCGATGTATTCCTGGCCAACGGGCTGGGGATCTTTCTCGTCGACGATCGTCGTCGTCGTCGTCGTCGTCGTCGTCGTCGTCGTCGTCGTATCCTCCGCGGTAGTTTCCTCCGTTACGGGCTCTTCGACCTTTACCTCGGTCACCTGAGCCGCATTAACGGTGCCCAAATTTCCAGCTATCGAGAGTAAAGAGATTGATAGATATTTTTATTACGCTCTATGACACACACTTTGGGGCAAAAGATTGCGGAGAATTTTTTTTTATAAATAATATTGATTTGTTGACTCGACGATAGCTGAGATAAGCAATGGTATAAAATAATATGAATTAAATATAATTAATGTTTTTCGAGATTTTGGATAAGAGAGAAACTAATGATTAAGTAAAATATAATAATTGACTTCAACGGTTTATCGTGGATACTCGATTCAAGAATGATAAGGTGGATAATAGCTGAGAATACGGTATATATTTCGCGCAGATCGGGATAAGCAATTAAAGAAAGTCTTTTCTTTATTTTTTTTTTTTTTTAGTAATTAATTTTTTCTTCTTTACTAATTAAAGAAAGTCTTTACTTTCTTTACTAATTTTTTTTCTTTTTCTTTACTAATCAAAGAAAGTCTTTACTTTCTTTAGTATTTTTATTTACTAATTAAAGAAAGTCTTTACTTTGTTTATTATTTTTCTTTACTAATTTTTTTTTTCTTACTAATTAAAGTAAGTCTTTACTTTCTTTAGTATTTTTCTTTACTAATTTTTTTCTTTTTCTTTACTAATTAAAGAAAGTCTACTTTGTTTATTATTTTCTTAACTAATTTATTTTTCTTTCTTTACTAATTAAAGAAAGTCTTTACTTTCTTTAGTATTTTTCTTTACTAATTTTTTTCTTTTTCTTTACTAATTAAAGAAAGTCTTTACTTTGTTTATTATTTTTCTTTACTATTTTTTTTTTTTTTTTTTTTTTTTTTTTTTACTAATTAAAGTAAGTCTACTTTCTTTAGTATTTTTGTTTACTAATTTTTTTTCTTTTTCTTTACTAATTTTTTTCTTTTTCTTTACTAATTAAAGAAAGTCTACTTTCTTTAGTATTTTTCTTTACTAATTTTTTTTTTCTTTACTAATTAAAGAAAGTCTTTACTTTCTTTATTATTTTTCTTTACTAATTCATTTTTTTTTCTTTACTAATTAAAGAAAGTCTTTACTTTCTTTATTATTTTTCTTTACTAATTAAAGAAAGTCTTTACTTTCTTTATTATTTTTCTTTACTAATTTTTTTTTTTGCTTTACTAATCAAAGAAAGTCTTTACTTTTTTAAATTACTTATCCCGATCTGCGCGACATCAAAAGATTTTCTAATCGAATCGATTAAAAAAAACTGTTCGAACAATCTTTTCGAATGAAAGTTACGCGAAAAAAAAAAAAAAAAAAAGGTATTTATTTGATTTTTTTCTTCTTCTCTTCGTCTCGGCAATTTCGTAAAGCGCGGTAAAACGAAGCGTGAAAAAAAAAACAAAAAAAAAAAAAAACACGAATGAACTCACAGGCGACAAAGTTAATTTTCGGTGTAGCGGTGACCGCCGCGGCAGCCGCGGCTTTTTTCGCTGCGACCGCCGCTCTGGCGACGCCCATGGGCTTGGGATTGAGAACGGTCGGATCGGCGCTGGGTATCGGCTTTCCTAGTTTCGTGTGCAGTTTCACGACTTTCTGATGCTTGGTGCCGCGAATATGCGCCGCATAAGCGTCATTTCCGGTGCACGTTACGTCGCACAATTCGCAGCGCAGCGAATTCGCAGCGCCGCGCGATGGCGGCTGCTGAGGTCCCTTCATCGACGCCTCCTTCTTCTTGTGCTTCTGACCCTCCAAATGCTCGCGATAAGTCTGCGGCCCGGCGCAGCTTATCTTGCACACGTCGCAGTAGTGAAGCTGCTGCGGCTTGGGCGGCTGTTTCGTGCGCATCGCCTTCATTCCACCTCCACCACCGCCGCCGCCGCCGCCGCCGCCGCCCGAACCGAAACCCTTTCGTCCGTAGCCCTGCCAACCTCCAGTCTTCTGGTTAGTCGTATTGCCGTTTGCGCTCTGTTGGGCTACATACACAGTCGCAGCGCTATATAGCGCTGCATCGTATCCGGAATACGTCGTACCCGCCGGTTCTAGGAGCAAATTAAATTGAAGCCTCAAACTTTGCGAGGAATCTACGAGACTCCGATATCTCTTTTCGCTCTCTATTATTTTTTTTCTTTTTTTTTTTTTTTTTTTCTCGATCCGGCGAAACCGTTCACTCGTTCGAGTCAAATTTTGAAGGATATTAAAAAAAAAAAAAAACGACTTTAATTTTATTCCTTTTTCGATTCCGGTTAATCTCCGATCCGACGAGATTCAAGGATGTAACGCGCTCGCGATTGGAGAGTAAATTTTTTTTTTTCAAGAAAATCCTTTCTCTTAGAAATTTCGAGAGCGAGCCCCGCATTGATTGGTTCGAAAAATCGTCAATTTTACGGCAATTTTTTTTAGGCAAAGTTCGCTTGCGAAAAAACTCGCTGCTCATTTGTAACAGATTTTTTTTTTTTTTTTCATGTTTGAATATTTTAATTGTCTGAATTTTTATTTGAATTTTCGTAAATATTTTCAAGATGG
This sequence comes from Rhorus exstirpatorius, assembly GCA_963564615.1. NCBI lineage: Eukaryota > Metazoa > Arthropoda > Insecta > Hymenoptera > Ichneumonidae > Rhorus > Rhorus exstirpatorius. The sequence continues at coordinate 28,171,152 of OY751321.1, forward strand.
AAGCCGTGTAAAATTAAAATCCGTTATTATGCATTTTTCAATTTGGACGAATCACCGAACGGATGTTCGGCTCGTTGAAAATTACAATTGCGCGATTTAGATATAAAAATTATCATTTTTTTTTTTTTGCAAGTGTTTGTGTGAACGATAATAATGCAGCTCGCTCGGGGAAAAGCCGCGGAATTTTTTTGAATATTTTTTCTACTTTCTTCGCACGACGATACGGCAGCGCCTGTACATCCTCAATTCATAGTCGTAAGAGTGGATTCATCGCAAAGGATATTTTTTTTTATCGCTCTTCGGAATCAATTTTCTTTGTTTGACATTGAAATTTTCAATAATAATACTTCAAAAAAAAAAACTTTGTTTTTGCTTCGCTATTCTCCTAACCGGCGGGATTGTCAACGCGACAAGATTCGTGGCGAAAAATAAATTTCTCGCAAATGGTTTCGCTCGCGGGACGCTTTCTTTCACACAAAATCCTTCCTTACTCGCTAGCCCGGCAAAGTTTCTCAAAAAAAAAAAAAAAAAAAAAAAAAAAAAAAAAAAAAAAAAAAAAAAATTCTGAGAAAACTGTCGGGCTATCGGCAACGGAGAACGCTCAATTTCACATATAAATATTCCATCTCGATTCGGGTAAAATTAATTTTTTTTGAGAGAATTTCATGCTCGCAAGCTGGAAAAACTTTTTTTTTTTTTTTTTTTTTTTTTTTTTTTTTTTTAAAGATCGTATCGAGTATCCCAAAAGTTGAATTGTTTAGAATGATTTTTCAATTATGCGGACAAATATTCGCATCGCTGGATTAAAAAAATTCTTAAATCATCGCTAAAGTCCAAAATATTTGCTCGATTTCGTGGAAAAATCAATCGATGGAAAAAAAAAATTTTTTAATCAAGAAATACGATCGTTTGAACGAAAACCAAAAAATGGGTTTGAAATTTTTAAGCGCAAATTTATTTTTGCCAAAGCTGAAAGAAAGCGCGCGCGCCCTTCGAGCTGTCCATGAAATTGTTCCGCGATGCGAGAAATTCGAGAACTTACTGTTGGCCGGAGCTGAGGGCGCGGCGGCCGGAGTCGCAGGTGCCGTGTAGCCCGACGAGTATGCGGCGTTTTGCGCCGGATTCGATTGCTGATAAGCCGTGCTCGGCGCTTGATAAGTCTTGGCTTGTCCGGTGGTGGTCGCCTGACGAGCCGCTCCCGTGTAAGCGCTCGTCGTGCTGTATGCCGGCTTGGCCGCCTGATAGTGCGTCTCGGTCGTCGTGTAAGTCGCGGGTGCCGCAGCAGCCGGCTGCTGATAGTACGTCTTTGTAGCGTCGTAAGTCGCGGCAGGTGCGGCTCTGCCGTAACCGTAATCGTATGTCTGTGCCACGGTACCTGGGTTCGCGGCTATGGGGGAAAAAAGACCTAATAACGGATCGGTCAACGTTCTAACATACCATCGGTTAAATAGATTAAAAAAAAAAAAAAAAAAAAAACAAAAAAAAAAACTATCCAAGGGATCGTGCAACGAAAAAAAAAAAAAAACAAGAATTGTGTTTGCGCGTTAATGGAGACGAACGTTTTTTTTTTTTTTTTTGATGAAATTTTCATCGTTGGAATGCAACAAAAATAGGTTTTTAAAAAAAAAGTATTTTCAGTATTGTTTTGAAGTCGAAAATCGTGTAAAGCTTTTTTTTTTCTCCGCGACCCGGGACCCGAATATGCCGGAAAAATGTCAGCGGTACTGGAAATGGTTTTTTTTTTTTTTAAAGGAAAAAATCTATTTTTGTTGCACTCCGACGATGCAAATTTTAAGATCATCGTTTCGATGCTGAAATTTGCAAAAGTTGGAGGGGGCAACGAAAATAGATTTTTTTGAAAAGTATTTCCAGTATTGTTTTTTTTTTTGGAGCGACACAAATTTTGTTAAATCTACAGGAAGGACGGGATTGCCTTCGAGCGAACGGTAAATTTTTCATTTTCAGAAAAAAAAAAAAAAAAAAAAAAATTGGTTTTCCATGATAGAGATTGGGTGAAAGAACGAGAACGGAGCGGATGACTTGATTTTTTGGATTTTTGGAAATTTAGTATTTGATTTATGAATAATTTTTCCCTACCTGAGAGAGAGAGAGACAACGAGAACAATGAAAAGCGACGATTATTTATTTTCGTACGAATCGTAAATTTCTCGTTTCCAATTTAAATGAATTTTTCATATACCAGACCGGTATTCGACAAAACGGGTGGATTTTTTTTTTCTTTTCTCAAACGGCTGGATATTTTGAATTTTTTAATTTTTATACAACAACGATGTTAATCGAGTTATTTTCAATTTATAATTTACTCAGTAGCTGAAATTTGTTGTCATATAAATCGACAAATAAAATGATTTGTGGAATTCCGGTTAGAATTGGAAAAGATGAGCATTGCATCGTTACCGTCGCGATTTTGGAACGATTAAAAAATTTTCATGCAATATTTTAGTCACAATAGCCCAAAACGTGTGAATTTTGTGTAATTTTTCATTTTTATACACCAACGATGTTAATCGAGTTATTTTTAATTTATAATTTACTCAAACGCTGAAATTCATTGTCACATAAATCGACAAATAAAGTTATTTGTGAAATTCCGGTTAGAATTGGAAAAAATGAGCATTGAATCGTTACCGTCGCGATTTTGGAACGATTAAAAAATTTTCATGCAATATTTTAGTCACAATGGCCCAAAACGAGTGATTTTTGTCTAATTTTTCATTTTTATACACCAACGATGTTAATCGAGTTATTTTCAATTCATAATTTACTCAAACGTTGAAATTCATTGTCACATAAATCGACAAATAAAATTATTTGTGGAATTCCGGTTAGAATTGGAAAAGATGAGCATTGCATCGTTACCGTCGCGATTTTAGAACGATTCAAAAATTTTCATGCAATATTTTAGTCACAATGGCCCAAAACGTGTGAATTTTGTCTAATTTTTCATTTTTATACACCAGCGATGTTAATCGAGTTATTTTTAATTTATAATTTACTGAAACGCTGAAATTCATTGTCACATAAATCGACAAATAAAATTATTTGTGAAATTCCGGTTAGAATTGGAAAAGATGAGCATTGCATCGTTACCGTCACGATTTTGGAACGATTAAAAAATTTTCATGCAATATTTTAGTCACAAAGGCCCAAAACGAGTGATTTTTGTCTAATTTTTCATTTTTATACACCAACGATGTTAATTGAGTTATTTTTAATTTATAATTCACTCAAAAATTGTACCAAACCTACCATTTTGATTTAATTGTAATTGACATATTTGTATTCAATTGTAAAACCTATTATAACTGATTAAAAAAAAAAAAAAAAACATTAAAATGACTTACCAGCGTAAGTTGTGCCGGTAGCTGCAGCAGCGGCGGCTGCTTGATAAGTCTCGTAACCCGTAGCAGCGGCAGCAGCGGGACGCTGTGTATATGTAGCGGCGGTAGCCGCCGGCGTTACTGCATATCCCGCCTGTCCCGTCTGATAAGCCGCTGCGCTCGTTGCCCTGTTACCAACCAAATTATCGTTTTTCTCGTTTAAAAAAAAAAAAAAAAAAAAAAAAAAAAAAAAAATACCAGCCAAACAGTCCAAAAAGTTTTCAACACGCGACGATCACAAAATAATTGCGATGAAAAAGAAAAAAAAAAAAGGATAAAAACAAATGCGATGGAAATAATTAACGCTAACCGCGAGACGCTTGATGAAGGGAAGGAAAAAAAAAACGGCTCAGACTTGGGGTGCACGATTAAATGGCGGCCAAAGCCGGCAAATCATTCGCGTGGTACGCGATATCACGGAAAAAAAAAAAAAAAAAAACAGCCCCGTTCACCACGACGATGCTATCTCACAAAAAGCCCCATTGAAACGTCGTGCTTAACTCTAACTCATTAATAAATATGTTATTCAAGCGATTTCGTACCCATATTGCGTTCCGCCGTGTGTAAAACCGAAATAATTGTTCTGAGCCATCCTTCCTCGCAGAGTATCCCGGAAAGAAGGACAATGGAGGAAGTCGTAGGGCGTGCCACGATTTCCGATATGGCGTCGTAAGCCCGTCTCCTATTGGCAATTTCCTATGGAGCCGGGCGCAACGAACGCGCGAATGACGCGCCCTCACTGGTCAATTCTCCGAGAACCCGTGCGCGCGTCTCATATACCACCACGACCCCGAAAAACTACCATCGCGCAATAATCAACCCAACTATCGTTAAAAAAAAAAAAAAAAAAAAAAAAAAAAAAAGAATTGAACGGAAAATGAAAAAAGAAAAAAAAAAAAACAACAAACTCGCGCGAGATACGCGTTAAACGAGGGAAAAGCCGTCGATTCATGCTTCAAAAAAAAAAAATGTCTCTCAACTTACGGAAAAATCTTCGAGTATCTCGCTGATCGCTCGTAAAACTTTTTTCTTTCACTAATTTTCTGTGTTGACCATCCAAGTTGCAATCTCTCGTGGAAGCCCGGCGTGCGCAATGAGAGGGACTAGTTTTTTGCCGGTGGCGTGCTACGTGCGGGGTGGAATAAACGAACGAGAGAGAGAGAAAGAGACGCTACTTCCGGAACGCTCTCTCGGATCGAAAATGTAATACGCTAGTCAAAATTTATTTTTCTATAGGGATTTTCATGTAAATTAAGATTTATCCCTATTTTTACCGGTTATATAAGTTTCATGAAAATGAGGCTTGTGTCCGTTTTAGGGAAAAACTACCTTCATGAATATAGTCGTATTACTTTCGACTTTTTAGCTTTTTTTCTTTCTATTTATAATCGTTTGATAGTCAATATTTTTGTTTTAAATTGCATAATTAAAAATTTTGCGTAAAATTGGTGTGAAACGTTTTTTGATCAGCCAAATCGATTCATCAGCACGAATATACTCACCAGAGCTGTATGAAGTTAGCCATGCATATCTTAAATTTTAATTATTTTTTAATTTTACAAATCGCTTGCTGGTGATTATTTCTAATGAAAAAGATTGCTAGTCAGTGGCGAGATTCGAACGAAGCAAGATAGTGGCATAAGGGGGAAAACATGGATAAAATGATGAAATAAAAAATTATTCGACCTACTTTACGCTCTCAGTTTCTTATTTTAATTATTGTGATTTCATGTAAATCCGGCCTTACCTGTCCGAAAATTTGTCCACAATTTTCTTCGTACTATGAGAACGCGCTTTTACATAAATGGCATATACGGCTACTTGAAAATTTTCATACAATACCTTTAAAAAAAAAATGAAAGTTCTCAACAATAATGGCCCGATTTTATAAAATATTCGGAGTATCAAAAACATTCACCACCGCGATCGAGGAGACGATCATTTATCCCCGCACTTTTTACGTTCACAACTCCGCGGTGTTGTACACACGTAGCCAACTACCCCAAGGGCCCCGTTGATAGTTGAACTTGATTTTGTGTAACTGTGAAAGTGTTGTGATTTGTGCTAAGTCAAGGTTGTGGTTGAAAAAATAATTTAAAAAACTCATGGGATTCATATGAATTGAATTATAATCGTGCTCGATAAAAGATTGATATCTCGCTGAAAAAAAAAAAAAAACGGATATTTAAGCAAAAGCGAAAGCTCAGTGAGTGTTCTAACCTCAATGACCAATTGTTGGATAAATATTGCACGTAAACGTTTTATTATTTTCGAAATTTCGTGAGACCCGAAGTTTTTCACGAATTTCGTATAGTTCAATGTTCCAATGATCAGTTTTATCGCGTCGCATACGCGGATGATTTCAACAGTTGTGAATTGACACTTTGGTGGAATTTATTTAATGATACTCGATCGCGAGCAGTGTGCAATCGTGTGTAAAAATTTTACAATGCCATGCTGGTATTATGAGAAAAAGGAACTCAGGGGTACGCCGTCCATACAGGATGGCATCGATTACGATACGGAGTGCCGTTATCGCAAGGAAGGTGCGCGCTTTATCATCGATACGGGAACAAAAATGGACCTCGGTTACAATACCATGGCGACGGGCGTCGTATACTTTCACAGATTCTACATGTTTCATTCGTTCAAAAATTTTCCACGCTACGTGAGTGCCGTTCGAATGTTTCCTCCCCCCCCCCCCCCTTCCCCCCCATCGATCGAGGATTTTCAACGCGAAATTGCTTTGTAGGTGACGGCTTGCTGCTGTTTGTTCCTAGCCGGCAAGGTTGAGGAAACTCCGAAAAAGTGCAAAGACATCATAAAGACCGCAAAGACTCTCCTAACGGAACAAAAGTTCACGACTTTCGGGGAGGATCCAAAGGTAAGAAAAGAATTTTTTTTTTTCGACGCTCCGTCGAGAAATATAATTCGACGACGAGCGCGCCGATCGATTTTCAGGAAGAGGTCATGACTCTGGAGCGAATACTTTTGCAAACAATCAAGTTTGATCTTCAAGTCGAGCATCCCTACAGTTATTTACTGAAATATGCCAAATGCTTGAGAGGTAAACTCGACAAAAAAATTTTTTTTTTTTTTTTTTCCTCATCCGCCGGGAGATTTGTTCGATTAAAATGTTTTTTCAGGGGACAGAGGCAAGTTACAGAAGATGGTACAAATGGCATGGACTTTTGTTAACGATAGGTATGCGATAAATCAATAAAGATATTTAATATTTGAAATATTTTTTAATTTTTATTCATTGAAATATTTTTTTTTTTTTGCATGAAATTATCTATAAGCGGTATAGCAATGACGATGATACATTTATTGATTTTGCCTCAAAAAATTTTCCCCCATTTTTGCAAAGATTGCCAATGCTCGAAACTTTTCTTTCCGTAAAAAGCAAATATCGCGCTTCACGAACCAGGGAAAAAATTAACACTTCCAAAACGTTTTTTTTTTTGGTACCCTCATAGACAAAAGGTGGGTGATTTTTGTTCGGCTCGTTTTCCACCGACTCAACGTACTATAAAAAATCTCTAAAAATTCATATACCATCCTTGAATCTTTCGCTACGAGTCTGCGAAAAAGAAAATTTGAAATAATTATTTTCAACGTTTTTTAAAAATATGAAAATAAAAACTGAAACGTAAAATTAAAGGTAAGAGATTGCGGAACTGATGCGCCGATTTGTCGTTTCGGGAAATTTGTTAACTGCTGCTATTTCCATCGCATGAAAAAAATCATAATTTTACGGTACGCCGCGCGTTTTATCATTCTCGTCGAAATAAAAAATTCTGCCTTCGAAAAATGTCAATTTATTGAAAGACTTCGTTCGAATCGGACTTTGAGGAAAAAAGGAAATTGAAAAAAAAATGTCCGTTGATGCAAAATTCTTGATTTTTCCAATAGACAATTTGTCTGTTATTTCTATGCCCGGTTCGGACTGCTCCGCATTCGTGAATGAAATGACTCAGGGAAGGCGACTTCTCGCACGGGATTTTCCTTTCCCATAAATTTATTTTAGTACACGGGGGTGACTACGAAGCGTCGGATATTTCTCGACCTATTCGAACAATTAAAATCAGCTCGGACAAGTATGAGCCACCTTTTGGTTTCGGAGAAAATCTGATTAACAAAAAAAAAAAAAATTAAAAATTCAATCAACTTTCAATGCTTTTACCGATTATCGTCAAAATCAATGCCAAATATCCTCGCTCGATAGTCATCAAATTTTTTATTCGGTCACAGCTCAACATTTTTTTCCTAATTTTGAATTTACGATTCGAAAATTTTACTTTACGTTATTTTATTTTATTAATTCAACGGGAGAAAAACAACTCCTTTTACATTATCACATTGTTATAAAATAGTCCGGAAAATTTTGTCGCGCGGAAGAAAAATTCGTATTTGCTGAAGGATTAACCGAGAATAACGAGATAAAGCAATGAATAATATCGAGTTATCACGATTTCGCAGCTTGTGCACGACTCTGTCGCTTCAATGGGAACCCGAAATAATTGCGGTTGCTCTGATGTATCTCGCGGGAAAATTGAGCAAATTCGAGGTTGTCGATTGGAACGGCAGACAGCAGAGGCATCTGCGCTGGTGGGATATGTTCGTCGAGGACGTAACGATGGATCTCTTGGAAGGTCGTAATAATATATATATATATATAATATATTTTCATGATAATATTTCGTCCGCTGTATTTTCATCGATCGTTTTCGTAAATATTTTCCTTCAGACATTTGCCATCAGGTACTGGATCTCTACTCGCAGGCGAACAATGTCAAGCCACCCGATTCACCGCCTCTCGTACCATCGAGCGACGCTAACAGAGAAAGAATCGTCGCTCCGCCGACGATCGAATCATCGTCCGGTACACCCAACGGTTGGTCCTTGTTCGAAAGCCTGCTACGATGATTCGATGATCTTTGAGCGCCAGTTTCATCGCGAAAATTTAACTGACAATTCTCGTTGATCGTAATAAAATGAAAATATAATGGGAAAAAAATGAAAAAAAAATGGTAAAATTGTCGAATCGGAGCCGCAGCTCCAAAATCCATGGAATTTTTGGTAAATCACGGCTCCATCTCAAAATGGGTCGTAAATTTTTTTTTTTTTTTAACGATTCCTACCGTTTCAGAAGCAACACGAGTAACAATTTTAAGGTGGGGAAGTTTAAAAAAAAAAAAAAAAATAATAAAGTAGGGGTCGTATTATCGACGCAGAGCGATAATTTGTATCACTGTAATATTACTGTATTACTTATTATTGTCGGTTTAAAATTTTTTTAATGGCTTTAGAAGTCTTCCCCCCCTCCTCAATATTACCTGGGATATTATTTTTTAATAAAAAATGTTGGAAAAAAAAAATTTGGAGCAGCTTCGAGCCGCAGCGCTGATTCGACACTTTTGTCAAAAAAAAAATCAATCGATCCGTATCGACGATGAGTCTCGATGATAATTATGGTAAAAAAAAGTAGAGAACGCCGTGAATCCCTCGTGATTATGAGAAATAATGGCCATTTTACATTCGAAAGAATCAAAGTCAAACTAAAAAAAAAAAAAAAAAAACGAAAAATTTCGATTTTTTTTTGCTTCGAATTCGAAAATTATGATACATTGTTTCTCAAAAAGTATACTCCGTGATTCCAACGAATATATTTCCGTGAAAAACTTTATGCCTTTCGATCCGAACCCGTGAATCTTTTTTTTTTTGTTTTTTTTTCCCATTTTAATGACAAGTAATCGAACAAAATGTACGGCAATCATAAACTTCGAGAACCCGGGCGAATAATCGTTTTATTCAAGCTTCGGCGCGTTAATTTAATTCTCCCCGAATTTTATTTATTCATTTTTATTTATTTATTTCAATGCAAAAAAAAAAATTTTATTTCTCAACAGCCGACGAGATATTTTCCTTCGCCGCGGCAACGCCGAGCAAAGTGCCCAAGATCGAGGCGTCCACCGTTTCGGCAAACGGATGCGCGCCCGTCGAAACTATCGAGACCGTTCAGCCCCTCGAGATAACCGCCCATTTTCCATCTTATCCGCAAACTTTTACGCCGACAGCTACAACGAGCTATCCGGCGGTCTTTCCACCGACGAATATTTCGATTCCACCGCCGCCGGTCAATACCATAAATCATATCGTCTCGGCTATGCGCCATTTGGGCTCGTCCGGCACGATAAGATCGAATCCACCGACTCCGACTTCCGGTCAGCCGTTTCAGCCTTACGGCTATCAGGCCAACGCTACGTACTTTCCCGCGGCCAATACCGCGCCACCCGCGACGGTTCAACGACCTTACTATCCGACGCAGCCTTGAAGAATTGTACATTGTTGCAAAAAAAAAAAAAAAAAAAAAAAAAAAAAAAAAAAAAAAAATATATATATATACCATTTGTACGATCATTGGGCAATTTTTTTTTTTTTTTTCTCTCCTTTCTTTTTTACCATATTTAGGTTTCGCTCCGATCCGCAAGAATTCGCAAGACGCGAATGACTCGATATCTGTTTACTTTTTTTTTTTTGTTTTTTTTTGTTTTTCTTTAAATATACAACTTTAGTTTATCGGCGCTGAAAGATTTTGCGCTTGCATCGAACTTCGGCAAAGGACAGTTCGTCACTTCGGCGAAGAGTTTCATCATCGGATCGATCGTTTCCTTGTCGTATGCGTCCTCGGCGATGTAGAGAATGTAGAGAGTCGCCGGAATGTCCATTATTTCCGCGTATCCGATCACTGCGAGAGTAAAATTCGCATTGAGCACGGCAAATCTTAATGATTCAAGAGCCGTTCAGCGGCCCCTCGACCGTACCGAAGTACCGAAATTATTTTAAATTATTTATTTATTTTTCGTTTTGTTTTTTAAATTAAAAAAAAAAAAATACTAATGCCAATTTTTCGTTTCTTAAAATTCATTTGTTACGTTGTGCCCCCCCCCCCCCCCCCCCCCCCCAAATAATACATTTTGCGCACAAACGCTCGAAACACTTTTGCGAATGCGAATATTGAAATTGCCAAGCACGGAAATTTTGCAATAATTGGAAATTATTGCAAATCCGTCCTCGACGATTTCATTCCCACGTGACGAAATTCCCCCCGGCACAATACAGTTTGTATTAATTTATTTTCACTCGTTTATCTCCAAGGATGAAATCCTTTTGTAAATTTTATATTTTCCAGAAAACACAAAATATAAAATATAAATACGAATTTTACTTTCCTTCAAATTCATTTTTATTAATTTATTTTCATTCGTTTATCTCCAAGGATGAAATCCTTTTGTAAATTTTATATTTTCCAGAAAACACAAAATATAAAATAAAAATACGAATTTTACTTTTCTTCAAATTCATTTGTATTCATTTATTTTCATTCGTTTATCTTCAAGGATTAAATTCTTTTGTAAATTTTATATTTTCCAGAAACACAAAATATAAAATAAAAATACGAATTTTACTTTTCTTCAAATTAATTTGTATCAATTCATTTTCATTCGTTCATCTCCAAGGATGAAATCCTTTTGTAAATTTTATATTTTCCAGAAAACACAAAATATAAAATATAAATACGAATTTTACTTTCCTTCAAATTCATTTTTATTAATTTATTTTCATTCGTTTATCTCCAAGGATGAAATTCTTTTGTAAATTTTATATTTTTCAGAAAACACAAAATATAAAATAAAAATACGAATTTTACTTTTCTTCAAATTAATTTGTATCAATTTATTTTCATTCGTTCATCTTCAAGGATGAAATCCTTTTGTAAATTTTATATTTTTCAGAAAACACAAAATATAAAATAAAAATACGAATTTTACTTTTCTTCAAATTAATTTGTATTAATTTATTTTCATTCGTTTATCTCCAAGGACAAAGACCTTTTGTAAATTTTATATTTTCCAGAAAACACAAAATATAAAATATAAATACGAATTTTACTTTCCTTCAAATTGATTTGTATCAATTCATTTTCATTCGTTCATCTCCAGGATAAAGACCTTTTGTAAATTTTATATTTTCAAGAAAACACAAAATATAAAATAAAAATACGAATTTTACTTTACTTCAAATTAATTTGTATCAATTTATTTTCATTCGTTTATCTCCAAGGATAAAGACCTTTTGTAAATTTGACATTTTCCAGACGCATAAAATATAAAATAAAAATTTAAAATATATTTTTATCTTTATCGCGGAATGTGCGATATGAATTTAGGGTTTAATTTGCGAGAGTCATGGGATTAGATAAATTTTTACGGATCGCAGAGATGGAGCTATCGCGATAATGCGTCAATGCGCATGGAAATATTTATGAAACGCCCGGACGTCCGTAGCGCTCGATGTTCACGACTTTGGTCGATGGCCTTACAAGGATTCGACTCTGCTCGTATTTTATAATTATTCAAGCTAATTTAAGGATCGTTGCGCTGATCTTTAAAAATATTAACATTTGGACGAAATTTTTCCACAATATACCTGACCCCTTTATATCTACCTTCCTGTAAAACTTGGGGTACGATTCACAGTACCCGTTTTTGAGAAAAAAAAAATCGAAAAGTTAACGCGTTCGGTGGACTTTCGTGCATTACCGTTATGAAGAACTTTCGACTATTTTATCTGCTACGAAAATGTTACCGGCGAGCTCATAAAATAATAAGTTTTATATATATATAATATAAATATAAAATATATAATATATAATATAATATATAATATAATATATAATATAATAAAATATATAATATATAAAATAATATATAATATAAATATAAAATAATATAAAATAAATAAGTTTTGAGAGGCATTGCCTGGATGGTCTTTAAAAATTTCAGAATTTTGTCACAGTACGGTTTTTGGGATATTGATAATGAAAGAGGACCCGCTCGCCGACTAATTCCCTGGCTGAGAAACGGCAAAACAACCTTAATTTATGAAACTTTGTTTTTTTTTTTTTAGTAATTTTATCTTCGTAAACGCTGATGAAGTAAACGGAAAAAAGTTAATTTACTCGAATCCATATGAATTTTGTTTGAATAAAGTTTTTTTTTTCATTCGTTTCAATTTTTTGGAGCATGAATTTATTAAGATTATAAACGAATTAAATCGATATATCATATTTATCATCGCACCGTACAATCTCTTGCGTTAAATCTATTTTATTTCTACATGAAAAATGAAAAAAAAAAAAAAAAAAAAAAAAAAAAAAAAAAAAAAAAAAAAACGTTATTTACCTCCGGCCGCGACACCAGCAACGAAATTTGGATTTTCCAACGACGGCACTGTACTCAATCGCTCATCTCTGCCCTTTCTGGTGCTCAACGATCTCCACAAAGTCGGCTCGTCCACGTTATCGCGCTCCGTTCCCATCAGACGCGACATATTTTCATCCGTAAAGGCAATAATTTTCTTCGATCTCGACGTTATCTCCGAGATCTGAAAAAATTTACGAATTCAATGCTTCCTCATGTCTACGATCCCATGAAAACGATTTTTTTTTTTTTTTTCAAATTCACGATTAATTTATAATTTTCATTGAATCCAAATTTTGCGCGCCATCGGCTGCTACAATTTATTTTTAAGAATTTTTTTTTAAATTGAGTGAAAAAAAAAAAAAAGTATATATCGGTACCAACAGCGTCAATGAGCTTTCCGGCTGACGTTAATTCTATGGATCCGGTGACGGTACAAACGTACATGTCGTTACTGAGTCTGTAAAGAGCGGCGACGTTGAATTCAGCGGTGCTGTTTACGGTGCAGATTCTATCGGCGTTGCGAGTGATGCATCTGTCTATGATGCCTGAAAGTTGACGCAAGCGTGCGTAGAGCCTATCGCAATTCTCACGAAAGAATATTTTAAGGAATTCATGAATTTCAGAATGAATGAGAAACATAGCTGCGACTCTCCCTCGAGCGGGAATGCGAATTAGCGTTTGCGACTCGGTTGCACGATTTAATTCGCGGCGAATACAAGGATATTCAATGTATAATTCGATCAACGGGAATTATCGTCGAGATTTTCTCATAGAAGAAGGCAAAAAAAATTTCTATCTCAAACTGCTGGAACAAGTTCCCATTCACGTCCCCTGGAAGACCGGGCAGAATTGGGAGTATAAATGAAATTTTTTTATTTTTTTATTTGAATCAAAATTGCCGTTAATATAACAAATTGAAAAATGTAAAATTATGACGTCACGGATGTTACGCTATATCTATATATATCAAAATCCGTGAAATTAAATTGCCTATAACAGGCGCATCTGTAATTTTTAACGAAAAATAAACAAATACGTCCTCATTATTTTTACTTACTGATTGAAAAAAAAAAAAAAATTTCATTCATACTCCTAATTGGGAGTATAAATGAAATTTTTTTATTGCAAAATCTGGTAGTTTAGGAAAAAATATTTAGTACGTATTTTTTATTTTTTTTATTTGAATCAAAATTGCCGTTAATATAACAAATTGAAAAATATAACTTTATAACGTCACGCATGTTACGCTATATCTATATATATATAAAAATCCGTGAAATTAAATTGCCTATAACAGGCACATCTGTAATTTTTAACGAAAAATAAACAAATACGTCCTCATTATTTTTACTTACTCTACCATTGTGCGCCCCGATGATTGAAAAAAAAAATTTCATTCATACTCCTAATTGTAGGCGTCTTCTACGCGCCTACAGCGAGAAATGTCTTTTCATCTAGGTCAGCTGTAGTACATAGGATGACCACAATAGCGAATGGCATAAATGGCCTTAAAATTTTTGGTATATCAACAAGGGTTCTCCGCTCATCGGTCTCAAATCTACTGCTCCGGTTCGGCTAGCTTAATCGTGCTCTATACTTCTCTACTTTTCTAGCTTTTTAACTTTAAATTTTGTGCAATTAAAAGAGATCACTCTACTTCTACACTTTTAGTTGTGTGCTATAAGGATATTATTAATATTATTATTATTATTATTTGTCTTTATTAATTTTCACTAACCAAGCTTTCCACCTGTATATAATGTATTAATGTAAAAGGGTTTTTCCCGTTGAATAAATAAATAAATAAATAAATAAATTAACGTTATTATTGAAGATGAATGATAATAAGAATAAAACACTTGCCAGTCACGATGTTTCCGGCGACAATGACGAGTGTTTTGATCAAACTCGGAGAATCCGTCAACCATTCTAGGGTAAACGTTCTAGACATGGTGAAATTAAATGTTTATAACTTCGACGGGAACTTTGGGTAAAACAAAAAATTGTTGAATCGAAAAAAAAAAAAAAAAGTTAGGTTAAGTTTGAAATTTTCTCAACTCACGGTCCCGGCGTCGAATCTTCCTCGGGATCCTCCGGTCCCCAAAAAGCTCTTGAGGTTGGCTCTTCGAAGCCACCGAAATCATCCATTTCGAATAATGAAACAGCGAGAACTTTGTGGAAACGAAAATTTCATCAAAAACCTGCTTGTCATATAAGCGAACAAACGTTTCGTAATTACGTACGTCAATGCGTTAAAAACCGGCTCGCGAGACTAAAGAGACTCACGAATGACGATAGTCACGTGAAGTTCGTAGAGAGAGAGAGAGAGAGAGAGAGAGAGAACTATAAAGATAGTACCATCTGGGATCTTTCTTACCGATTGTAAATAAATAGTAATGGATGATAATAGCTACGTCTAATATAACGTAGATGGCGCCACAAAATTTTATCACAGATGGAGCCACAAGTACGAAATCAGAGTTGGAAATGATTGTTTTTGAAATTCTCAAAGTCAGTAGTAATAGCTGTCCGTGTCAGCCAGATTTTCCGTAATTTTTCTGTGTCCTTATGCAAATGTGATATACCGTAGTGGATTAGTAATAAGTGGCTGTGGTGAGTTCAAGGAATGGAACATGAAAATAAAAAGGAGGGGACGTTGAAGCCTTGGAAAGGATACGACGGGGACAGTATAATAAAAAAAAATACTCATGAAATACTGAAATTAACCAAATGTGTTACCGGTATTATTTATGACCGCTTTTCACTCCTTTTCCCACTTTCCATATGCAGCATAGAGAGAGTGAATAAGAACTCTTTTCGTATGCTGATTCAATCCCATTCATTCGGTGCAAGTCCACATTACGCATCTATAGCTGTTCGTAACGATTTTCTCTCTCTCTCTCTCTCTCTCTCTCTCTCTCTCTCTCGTTCCCAGTTCCTCCTATATTTTGCTACTCGCCTAAATCATTCCAGCAGACTCGACAGTCTCTCCTGATATTTGCATAATCATTTGCCAGTTTGACAAAGTTAATTCTGCGGAGAAAATTATTGGTCATGAATGAGAGCGCTCGTATAATTTAGCGTCAGTTCGACGCGTCGAGGAGTGGGGGGGATGGCGTTGATGAGGCTAATTGACGGGAGCTATAATTTAGAAAATTAAAGTGAAAAAGGACGAGTGAATGTAAACATTACTCCCCCCATCCTCTCCATATTTCTTGATGTATTCTGACAAGCAATATGTCTCGAATACAAATGAAAACAAAAGAATATTCACACGATGAATCTTTTTAATTATTTTTATTTTTATTTTATTCATGGGGAACAAAAATATTATTTATTGTAAATAAATAATAACCGTTTTGTGAAATACTTGTTATGGAGTATACATTTATGAATGGGCGCTGCATTTACATGATAAATATAAATGCGAGTTTCATTCTGTCAAGTCCTCTAAAAATTTTGTTTAAATGAAATAATAAATGATATGAAATACAATGAAGTGAATTTCTTTATTTTTAAACTAAAATTTATAGTTAAATACATAAAATAAAATTAAAAAATTGCGGTTTTTCCATTAATAGTGCACTTGCATGATTTCACGGCTCTTTTCCAACTTGCCTGAAATAAATGTTGTACAAAATCCGAATTCAACGATTTTTTCAATTATGATATTCAGATTCGAGTAAAAAAAAAAATTTTAGGAGCAAAATAAAACAAATATTTAAAAAATAATACTCATTTGAGGCCTCTTATTTAAATAGACAGTATTTTTTTATTTTCAATTGATTACTTTCAATATATTTATACATTATTTAATATTTTATATTTCATATTAATTGTTTGAAATAAAATTTCTTCTTTATCAAACGATTGGTGCGAGTATAATATTCAGATTAGAGTCTACAAAAAAAATCGCACGAACACGATAAAACAAATATAAAAAAAAAATTCAAGACCCCTCATCTAGACAGTATTTGATGTTTTAAATTAATTTTTCAAAATCATATTTATATATCACCCAGGCAACATAGTTTCGTAACAAATACATTTCAATTATGTTACACTCGGTTCCTTAAATGTAACAAGTATGTCGTATGTAACGTGAATGTGGCAGTCCAGACACTCTAAAATGTCCGCCACATATGAAGCTACAGTTACGTAACAATCGCGTTGAATGGCTGCATGCCAGTTACGTTGCTGATGCATAAATTTTACAGAACAGAGAAGTCACAATGTTACATTGAGGATACGTAGCAATCATGCATCACTCCGAAATCGGAATTACATGGCCTCCATGTCGCTAGGATGTTTCAGGTACCCCGAGTCGAAATTTCAGCCCTCCTTAAAACCTTTTTTAAGCCTCCAATTTTCTCCGAGAGTTGATCAAATTTTGGGAGTATGGAGGGTCAAAAGAGAAAAAAAATATAACAAGAAAAAAAAACTTATATTTTGATGTTTACCAGTTACACAATTTCTGCTTGAGCCGGGATTCGAACCGCCTACCTACAAGTTTCCTACCTAATGTTTGCTTACTAACCCGGGACGCTACCTATTGCGCTATGACTACCATTGAAGTTGGTTTCATCAAATTCTGACACCAGGCTGAAAGGCTGAAGTGACGTGAATACCGGTGATACCGGTGTATCTTGAAAAAATTTATATCCTTATATAAATATTTTTATGGTCCTGTGTTATTAGAATAATTGCGTTCCGTTTTCTCTTTTTGGGGCAGAAATGGTGAAAAAAAATGAATTATATACTTATATGTGCGCCTTCATAGTGGTATCGTTCCCCGATCAAGAGGTTACGTTAGTGTATTTCGAAATTAATACTGATTAAACAGCTATTAAATAGTGTTTAGAGTATGAATAAAAGAAAATTGTGTTTTTTTCCACGATATAACATTTTTTTTATCAAAAACGAAAAGTCGTCAAATTAATATTGTGTTTTTTTCCCCGTATGGCTCCCCGATCAAGAGGTTATGTTAGTGTGTTTCGAAAGAAATATTGATTGAACCGCTATTAAATAGTGTTTAGAGTATATGAATGGAAGAGAATTGTGTTTTTTCCCATGATATAGCTTTTTTTTAAATCAAAAACGAAAATTTGTCAAATAAATATTATGTTTTTTTTTCAAAATTCATCATTTTTTGTCGAAAAATAAAAATCGTCTAATTAATACGAAATACTGATTAAACAGCTATCAAATAGTGTTGAGAGTATATCAATAGAAGAGAATTGTTTTTTTTATACGATTCATCATTTTTTCGTTAAAACAAAATAAATTGTGAAATTCTGTAGTATTGTTTTTTCCACGATTCAGCATTTTTTAAAATCAAAATACCTATTTACGACTTTTTTTCAACACCTTGTGATTTGAATTTTGACATACCAACTTTGGCACATGTTTTAGATTATTCATTTTTTAGTATTTTTTCGATCCCGATCGGACTGATAGTTTTCACATTTGAAACTTGGCAGGGTAAATTTTACCCGTGTGTGACCAATAAGTTATTCTACAGAGATGTGACCACAAAGGGTTAAAAGTGACAGCATGTAAACATAACCTCGAACATAATCCTGCTGCCCGCAAGTTCCTATAAGTGAAGCATACAGCATTATGCTCACGTGTCGTGTGTTTTATTTATGATTTCAATACCAATTTCAAATTATACGTATATTAGGTAAGTTGATATCTTTTTTATTCAAGCCCAGAGTCGTCAGCTTAACTATTATGACTCGGTCAAAGGAGTGAATTTGTATAAAAATAACGACAAATTTAAGAAACCGAAAATCTCGACAAGAATAAGTTTTATTGTAAGTGATAATTTCGATAATTATGCTTCCGTGCTGTCATATTTGAGGAAGGCACAAGAATAGTTACGCTGCAACATGGATACGATGGATTACGGTTACAGCATGCATACGTTATGTTAGTTACACGTCACACTTCAATCCGCAAATATTATGTAAAGTATATATCACACTGCTCCATACACGTTATGTTACACTGCTCCATACACGTTATGTTGCACTGCTCCATACACGTTATATTACACTGCTCCATACACGTTACATATATGTTACACTGCTCCATACACGTTACGTATATGTTACACTGCTCCATACACGTTACGTTAAGTATATGTTGCACTGCTCCATACACGTTACGTACAAATGGTTCCGTATCGCTTACATCATTTCTATGGACAGCATTATCACAGTGACACCATAGCATATACTTTACGTAACAAGCTTACATGGCTGTGACAAGTTATCGTTACATGGAGGTTACGTTTCAGAGACGTTAGTTCCATCTTTATTACGTAACGATTACGTTCACAGATGAACGTATTAGAATCATCACAGTATAGACGTCACATTTATGTCAAAAGATTAAATTGTTACCTGGGCATTCATTATTTTATATTTATTTTTCCAAAAATTATATTTATACATTATTCAGTATTTCACACTCCATATTAATTATCTTATAGGCAGTATTTCGAATAAATTAATTTTTCTTTTTTGGAAAGTATATATTCGAGAAAACAATGTTTTTTTTTTTTTTTTTTTTTTTACTGATATTCGCGCTCAAGAGTCTCAGAGAAAATCGAAAAAAGAAAAGAAATTTGATCCAGTATCGAGTCATAAATTTTTCATACAAAACTCTTCAAACACCCATTTGACTGTAAGATCAACGTATTCCGGATTTTCGCCAACATCCTGCAATACGTCTGTGATAGATTCACGAATAAAGCTTCCGGTCTGTGAGTGCCAGCGATTTCGATGAAATAGCTGTATACGCGAAAATCGACATATGTTATGAGAAAATAGACCGCTGCTCACGAATCATCGCGAGAAGTCGATCGATCTCTATCGAGTTTTCTCCCCTCCTCCCCCCCCCTTCCTTTTTCATTCATATTCCTATACCGAGGAATTTCAGGGCTTCTCTGATAGTTCCGCGTTTTGCAAGAAAGAGAAATGGTCGAGCAATCGAGAGAGAAACCTTAATAACAGACATTGGGATACTTTATCTTTCGAATATTCTAATCGCGTACAACTCGCTCTTACAGACCTCTCTCTCTCTCTCTCTCTCTTCCATTCTTCTCGTGACTATACGCAATGCACGTAATGGTGGTTCTCGTCCTACTTGATTACAATATTCAAATTTCCACCAATCTCCATATATATATATACATGTATATATGTACCAGGTGCGAGCCCTACTCATTGCAATAGATGTACACATATAACTCCTTGTTTTACGACCACATGGATGATTTTTGTGACCCTCCTTTATCTAATGAGAAATTTGAAATCGAATTTTGCCCAACAACGCGCCATAAAAACTACAAAATTTTTCCCATTTTTCTTTTATTTTCTTAGTTAAAGGGAAATAGGGGTATTTTTTTATCAATTTGTTTCAATTTGGTTTCTCGTTGCTATATCCCCCCCGAAAATTTCTTGCACGATCGTCGTAAAAAAAATCCTCGTAGTTTTTTTTTTTTCCGTTGATAAAGTACCGAAAGGTAAGTACGGAAATTAAAAAGAAAAAATAATAAGTTTGTAAGCCATGCACCTTTGTTCATCGTTTCGGGTAGCCTCTTTGGATTTAACGATTTTCATGAATATTCTATATATACACAATCCGATTACATATCACAGATATATTTCGAATGTTCAATGTTGAGGAAGTGCCCGAAACTGACATTAGTGTGTCCTTAAGGAGATTCGTTTCCTCTTGCTATATATTCGTGAATATGAGCGCTCTTTGCATCCGATAAATTCGGGAAACCCTCGACAAGATAATCGAGGGTGATGTAGGTATTATGGAAGTGAGAAAGGGGCTGGGGTCGGGGGAAGATCCGGATCTTTGCCCTTTTCACTGCTATAACCC
>OY751321.1:28191920-28275585 GCA_963564615.1 Rhorus exstirpatorius
GAAAGAGAAAGAGAGAGAGAGAGAGAGAGAGAGAGAGAGTTTCCTACACCACTTCATTAGCCTCTGCTTACTTCGACCAATTATCTTGGGAACCCGTGGGCTAGTTCTCCCAAAGTTGTCCTCCTTCTCCAGCTGACGTTTTATCAAAGCTATAGTTCCGTGTTTTCTCGTCCCAGGTGTCCCTTCATTGTTGAGAGAACGAGGTACAGAGAATGGAAGGAGAGAGTGAATCAGAGCTCTGTGTCTATCTGTATGGTTATAAGTGGTAATGTGCTTTAGACGAAGGCAGTTAGGATGAGGTGTCCGGGTAACATAGCATGCCCTTTATGCCAGAAGGAAGTTTGTTTCGTGGGGTCGCTACACGATACCCGGGGGCTATTTCAGATCTTGGTGATTCTGATGTCGTTGGCGAAACAAAGATAGCTATACCAAGATGGATGAATGGCTGAATGATCGAAACTAACCTATGGCACAGCTTCGCACGATGATAAATGTCGCTATGTATAGCCGGCATGTTTGGCAGGGTAGCGATGTAGGTTGGATGGGGCAACGGTCGGTGATTTGTTGAGGGGGGCTTAGCGATATCATTTGTATTCTTGCTTGAAAAGTAAAAGAATTTGCTATTGTGACACTGTCGCTGCACAGTTGACTTTTTTTTTCTCCAGTTCGATACTCCAGTAGCAATAATAGGATTACAGTTATCTCATTTGTATACTGGTATACATAATATTTGTATCAGAGATACGAGCATTAGAGATGTATTCAATACACCCTCCGTACCGTGTACAATATACATACACTCCGGTTGGTACATACTCATTAAACGAATCCATAAACCAACCGAATCATTTCGACTACTCCACGTTCGTTATTATAATCAACCACGAACTACGCGATTACTATTCTCGTCCGTCCGTACGTTGAATCCCCTTGTTTGTCAATCAAAGCAACGGACCGTTGGTTCTATTCATATGTATATATATATATACCCTTCGAGCATTCTGCGTATACAGCTGTACAATGGAAATTTGATAATTCAGCCAGCTCGTGACGACGTGGATCGCTTGCCATTCTGTATGTACCTATGAATAGCGATGGTCGAAACTTTCGAGATGTTTCAAGCATCCTTCAATCCGAAAGAGCGAATGGGGCGAGGAGATAAAACGATATTTTCGTTGCAAACATTTTCTGGCACTTTTCAGATGGTCGTAGAGCGAGCGAGGAATTTCGATACGTTTGAAATCGCGATTCAGATCAGCACACACGCTGGTTTTCCGTTAATGCATTTTGAAAAAAAAAAAAAAAAAAAAAAACGAGGAAGCGGAAATGACAGTTGTGACAGTATGCTGATTTGTGTCATTGCTTCATACGTCGTTACACCGAGGCACATAAACGCGTTGTATCAAATAATCCAGTTATTGCTCGGTCCTCGGGTGTATGCAGAAAAAAAAAAGGCCAGAGAATGTTTGTCAGCCCCTCGATTCCTGGTCTCATAGCTCGTGTGACTGATTGAATAACGAAAAGCGTGAAATTTTGGAGCTTCGAGCGAGCCAACCAGTGCGAGACTGGGGTAGAAAAAAAAGGGTATCGCGAGCGTTAAACGAGCTTTAAATTAGGAATGACGGATAGACAGGCCAGAGGAGAGTGCCATGTGCGTGGCAGGGAGGTCGTGTGGATTTCTCGCTCGCTGACTCGCAACACCGATGTACCAATCTTGTTGCCAGACGCACACGTTATATACGATCAATCATCTACGTTCGATCGTTGTTGCGCGGGTTTTTCCGTTAACCGCCGTTTCTCGTGAATCCGCTCTACAACGCTTGCAAGCTTTTTGTACTGTATACGTAGACGAATATATGAGACCATGCTGGACCGTCGAAATTTCATTGATCTTTAATGATGAAAAAAAAATGAATAAAAACAAAGAAGATTCAAGTTGAAATCTGCACATTGCATTTGCTCATCATTTTCCAAGAGTCTCGCAGTACACTATATAAGTAAAAGTGAATTTATCAATTTTCCCGCTTACTCTCGGACAAAGTTAATATTCGAAATTTACGAGGTCTCAATGTCCAAGTTTCTTCATTTCATGAAATCACCATGACATTTCACTGAAGCTTAGAGCAGTTTGAAAATCCCCAAAATATATCGAAGAATTATTATCAAGAGTGACAAACGTGTCAATTAGCGGCAGTGTGCTTTGCTTAATCGAAATCAGTTATAAGAACATCGTTACCGGTAGAATATCACCACGTAGGAATGAGAACGCGATGGGGTTGATCGAAGCTATACATACACATATATATTGTCGCGAGCGTGCTTCGAATGTTTGTAAGGCGAAGTAGAAGTTGTACATATAATGTATATATATATATATATATGACCTCATAGAGCACAGCATCGTGCATCAGAGTACTTCGAGCGACGGTTGAGTTTAGGGACAAGGATAGAGGAGGTGAAGGTATGAGAGCGCTGAATTAATTACCTATAACTGAGGGGGTTTTAATTAAAGTTCGCGGAACTGTTTATGGTACACGCGCGGAAACTCGACGATGTGCGGTTGCGTGTATATTTGCGTGTTTGTATTCTATACATATATCTATATGTGTATATTGTATATACATATATTTATAGTAAGTGCTGCACGGGGAGTAGCTGAGAATATGGTAGTTAGTGTTGGCAATAGTTTGTGCTTGTATAGCGATTGGAGCGTGTGTGTGTGTGTGTGTGTGTGTGGTTTTCGTCGGTGTAGCTTTGCCAGCGGGGGTGATAACTCGTGCGTGAGTCAAGGAGCTGGAGAGAGTCGCGAGAGAGAGTATACAGGGATGTGAGAGCCAGAGCAATGAAGGTGAAGACCGAGGTGGATGGTGATGAGGTTCGGTTCGTGGCAAAGGAAAGGTTTTCCCTCGTTTTCCTTTGGGAGAGGATACGCGACGGAGCTTTATACACGAGCTACGAGAAAAGCCATTAACCAACGTCAATTGATGCCTTGATTCGACCAGAAGAGAACACAAATAAAGCTGATTCCTCGATCATATGCAAGAGTGCGTGCATGAGCTTTTATCGTATTCATCGATCGTGTTTATAGGGGCAAAAATATTATTTGAAGTTGGTATAGTCCCGTAGGTCGACCTAAGCGAATCCACATTAGTCTTATTTCGATCAATTTACATTTCATTCGTTCTTTAAAATTAGGAAATTGCCAATAGTTCCATTGAATTTATATCTTAGCCTAACGACATTGATTCTCTCTATCTCTCATATTCTAATCTGCTACCTTTAACCTATGCATACATGGACCATCTCTTCCGCTCTCCCCATGTGTGGGACGTGGTCAAGTCTCCAGAATCCAATATGGGATGTGATCAAGCGGTGGGGCCCCCCCGAATGCATATACGTTGTCCTTTGCCAGCAGCATGACGAGACGACATGAAAGACAGCACGGAGCATCCATTAGCTTCTGCATAGGAGCCAACGTGTATAGTTAATATGTATATAGCATCAATCGGTTATACGACCAAACGAGGCTAGTAATCCGGCCAGCACGTCAATCGGTTGCCCTCTCTCATTGCTCGGTGAAGCGTTCAGCCTGCCATTATTCAAGCGACAATCGGGCATATATATATTTTTTTTAGCACTGGTGGTAGTGTGTTTTTTATTTATTCTTTCCTGTTCGACGGTCACGGTCAGATCGCATCGTTCACCGTACCAATTACGTCCGTGAAATTTTTCCCGAAATCGAATGTGCCATCTCGGTGGATGACTCGAATCTGACTCTATGTCTGCAAATTATATGCATCCACATTTTTTCAAACGCAACTTGTACATTTATCAACCTTTCATGGTACAGCCAGTGATTTGCTAAGATATATTTCACAAGACGCGTATCGGATAATTTCGATAGAGCTGCTTTGGCGAGTCCGAACGCGCAAGATTCGCGGAGAATAACAATGCGCGAGCTGTAAGTTTTCCCAACGCCAAGAGCATTCACCGTAGCAGAATGCCAGCTCTATATAGTTGCCGAACGAAGTTCTCCAATCTTCTTTCTCCCGGCTATAACCTTCTCCGTACAAAGGTACTCTCGGTTTCTCCACGTATACCGGAAACCCGTTAACGACCACTCCCCGATGTCTTAGGTCCATCGTAAATCTCGATATCGTACGACCCCATACAGCCCATATAATAGGAGAACTTCTGCATCCGCCTACCCAATAATTATCCGATACACTAAATGCAATTTAGCTGAAAATTATCCTTCGTGATTCCAGTTTATTCGCGCTGATGGACGATTTTTGTAAATTCACGAACTATATCGACGAAGAGTATATACGGCACGCGGTGAGCATTTTCACGATCTTCTTACGTATACGGCTGATGGGTTTTCTCGAATTGTTCTATAGAATGGCCAGCACGAAAATTGGAATTCAATAGAGAGGGAAAACGAGCGAATGAGCAAAGATTGGGCAATTTACATGGAAATTAAATCCTCGAACATTCTGATTTAATGTAAGTGGTGGTGGTTCTCCGACGATTACGCGATAAATTATACACCATGGAATAGCCATTCTGATTTTTCTATTCGAAGAGTAAGACGATTTCGTGAATATTCTTCGTGGTGAATTACATCCTAGTATAATAATATAATGTTTCATTCTCGAGTATCGTTATCATGGCAAAGAAGAGAAATTGGTTTTGACGGGGATACGATATAATACGTATGAAAAAGGGACAAAGTAGGTGAGCAAAGATACACGTATGGTAACGAATAGACGTGTACACGTAGAATGAAGATAGGGTGAGTTGTTGAGGGGACGAAAGTTGGGAAAGTATGTGAGGTGACATTGATCGTACGTAGCCCGTTTCTATGGGACGTGTGCGGTATTCCGACAGCAAAAGGAACGACGAGACGGGGGCTTTTGGCTGGTATCTGTTCCCGTTTCCTTTCGGAGATGGCAGTGCCTGGTATAGTTGAAGCTCTCTCGACCTACGAGGCTTCAGGTTGGATTCTTATCAAGGCAGCACGAGCGCTAAGTATACATATGCTTGAATCGAACTTAATCCCGCGATAACATCTCAGCCTGGTGTACGGCAGTGGTTTTCTTCTCTGCAAACCCCACGACAGATACGATAAAGAGACACGAGAGGTTGAACGGCTACCCGCATTAAAGCCGGCAGTTGAGTGGTATGGTGTACAGCCAAGTAGTAGGACACCGCACTATATACATAATATAAAATTGAGCGGGACGTTTAGGCTGACATTATACGGGCCTGAATCACTAGTTCGTGAAAGCAGGAGATTCATCTCTAGATGAGAAGTGTAGGTTCACTTGAATTTTTCACCAAAAAGCGTCTTTTCCCAGGTTCCGTTTTCTTCAATGCAATCATTTCAGCATAGAGGCTTATTCCGTCTGATCCGATAAGACTTGTTCTACTAGCTTAATCACTGTTTAACCTTTTTGAAGGAATTTTTTCAGTCATGAATCGAGCGAATTCTTCACGTAAAATAATATTGTGTCATTCTTCCGGTGAGTGCAAATTTTACGATGAAATGAGATGAGTTTGCGTCAGATGATATTATTGCAATGATTATTCCATGGCGTATCCGAAAAAAAATATTTCGCATTACTGGTGAACTAATTTTTCAATATATAGAACGTCGTAATGTATACGTCTCTTATACAATGTGCTACTTGGACGCGATTTCTGATCCGCTTTCTTATCTTTTTGGGTCAAACAATTTTACGACCGAATCGATGAATGAACGTGGGCCTAACGCAATAATACCCGCAAGTTTCTTAAAAAGTAGGCTAAACGTCTTGTGTTATAGAGGCGACAGGGCTTCATTCTTATCGACAGTGTAAAAAAGTGGATCTTATCGTCTCTTTGCTCCGGAGAATTTCCATGTCCCCCGTCTCGTTGCTGGCTTGTATAGCGCGGAGAGATGAAAAATAGGGGTCAAAGGATGATGAGTGAAGTTCCGGGGCTATTGTCGCTCGAGAGCTTCTTCTCGTCGTGTCTTTTGCGCTCCGACACCATCGTGTCCACGGTCCTCGGGCTCTCTCTCTTAAGTGCGATGTTAATGGCGCTTGTCGGGGGCTCATCGGTAACAGGGTTTGCCATAATTTTCGTGAAAATTTTTGCCAACATCGCAGGCCATTAAGCACATTCAATCTTCGGTAGTCTTTCTCACGTTTCTGCACTTTATAGCACATGTATAAACGAGTTTCTTTCGGGTCCCGCGGCACACGGTATTATATACCCGCGCATACCCAATAGACCTCTCTGGGTATAAAATATACATATACACCGAGTACTGTATATGTATTGTATGGGACATTTTGAAGGTAGAAAGACTAGTAAGAAAATAATCGCATAACTGACTTTCATTTTTTAGAATTCTTTTCCAATTTTCACAGCAGAGAAATTTCTATGTAGAACAATTTTCTTGATGCTCAATGCCTTCGTGTTATTTCTTATAGTCTGATAGTCTGGCATCTCACAGATTTATAGTTACTGGGAAAATCTGGATTAGCCAGAGTCGTTTGAACGTTACCATCATTTTTTTTTTTTCGATAGTGCTAAATCGATATAGTTGCAAATTTATTTCAAATCAACAAAAAATAGTAGACTTTGTATGAAATTCCCCATGTATTACATGTAAAAATATATAGGTGGTATCAGTGGCTGAAGCAGGCTGGCCATCGGCCAAACGTACCGCCACTCGCCTCTATATACGGAGTACCAGAAAAACTGGAAAACCCGACGCCACTCTGCTCGGCCTTCTCTCTCTCTCTCTCTCTCTCTCTTTCCCTTGCTCCTTTACCCTCTTACCGGCCTACTATGGCCAATGTGGAGAGGCCAACGTTTTTAAGCGGCTGCGGTTAAAGAGCCGTTTATCACCTGGCGTCTAACCGAATGGCTCGTCCACGGATAACTCTCGCGTGTGCTCAACTTTTCTACTCATCCCCTATCTCTCCTTCTCTCCCTCCCTCTTTCTCTTTTTATCCGGGGTGACGGCCATTAATGCTTTACGCCATTTTCTCATACCTTAAAGTCTCTTAATCGCAGCACTTCGAATATCGAAAACCATAAATCATGATCGAACTTTTCGACGCGGTGATCACAAGCCTTTTATTGATACTTTGCAATTTATGTTTCTTTTCAGGTTTGTATGTAAATTGCTGGTTTTAAAGGAGATTCGGTCATCAATGCGTACCAAAAGAAGTGAATTTTTTAAGTCTCGCGGATGAAAAAGTAGGTATACCATCTGTGATAAATTCGGTGATGATTTGGGATATTTAGAGTTGCTTGATTTTTTATTCTGTTGCTAAGGTCTGCCCAAGCTAGAAATATTGGAAACAAAAAAACGATTGGGATATGTTTGTGAAATTTTTCTGATGCTCGTTACAGTAGAATGATTGTCGATGAGCGCCTAATGATTGGAGGACTCTTGTGTAATTGAATTTATCGTCACTAGACTGAATTCCACGAGAAATAGATCACGTCAGTTGTCAAATCATTCTTGTCGTCTTTACGCTTGCTCTACTTACGTCTAACGTTAACGTTATTGGCCGAGGGGCCAATGATGACACATATTTTCTTTCTCACATTATTCCCGAACGATTTCTTTACTTCACGAAAAAAAAAGAAAGAATTTCATTCGTATTATCCGGCTACAGATGACGCTCTCGTGACGAGACTCTCACCGGAGTTGTAACGAGGCGAGGAACGAGGCCAAAGTGTTTTTTTTTGTCACATCTCGATCTTTCTCTTGGCTTTCACTCATATATACTTGCGGAGCTTTCACGCGAGGGGATCCTTTTTTTATGGCGCATCAGTGGCGTTTCTGAAATAAGCATGGATCAACGTGGGGGATTAAATAAATGAAGTCTCGTTCATCACTGCGAATGTGCTCCCACCGTTCGCGTCACGTGCAATATTATAAATCTACGGTCTTCCGGAGTTTCATATTCTCGTCTAATATCGTGTGTTATTATTATACGTAAAGTAATAAGGGTCAAAATAATGAATGAGAATCGATAAGACAATTTATTTTTATCACTTTACTGTATTTATAATCATTATTTATATAAATTATATAATATATATTTATTATTATATAATTTATTGTAATAATTTACGTATATTAAGAAATAATGAAAAAATTTAATGTTTTTTTTTTTCCCACCTTTTACTCCATATAATGAAAGCAACTTTACTGCATAAACTGTGACCTGAAAATTTTACGAGCTACGATTAGATCGCGCGTTTTTTTTTTCTGTGAGAAACGTGAAATACAATAATGAGGCAGAACAAGGCTGTAAACGAGGAGTTTTTTTTTATCGGTTAGTGTGCGCAGATGACACGATACTTTGTCCTCGTTCTTATGAATAGTAAATATTCTCGTAAAGAGTATCATGTGTGCGTTATTAAAGTTCTATTTAGCTTTAGCATCGAGTACGTTTTGCCTCTATCAATGTCGCCTGAATCACGAGGGAGAATTACGATAGCAACAGGCACAACGACTGGGCAGGTTCGAGGGGTCGTAAACTTGCATCTCTATCAAAACCTCTATATACTCTGCTCGTCCCAACTTTGATATGAATGATAAAAATATTCATTTGCCGTTTATTTTCATGAAATGACATAAAAATGCAATAACCATAACAAAAGCAAAGTGTCAAATCGTTCGCTGTATTTTTCACAGCTTTACTCCTCATCAACAATTATCATCATTGAGAACTGAACTATTAAGGAGGTACGACTAGTTCTTTGGAGTAAAAAAAAAGTCTAAATTTATTTTACCCACAGTTGTTCTGATTTATGTTTATTTGCGTTGATTATTCATATTATCGATTATAATGTGAAAAATTTTGTGGTAAATGATTAATTTATTGCGCATGAACTAATAAAAACTGAAAAATTAGATTGTCAACGACTCGATAGTAGTCTCCATCATAATAATAATGACATGTCTACCACAAAAACGGACTAAAAAACATTTTTTAAAATCAGCCGAAAACCTATTAAAATAGACTTGAATTACCTCAGTGGAATTAATACGATCGGCAGAATGATAATTATACATATAATTGATACGTGATAAATAATAAAACTCCATAAATAACATGATGGAATTTGAAGTAAACACTTGGCAACGTCGCATTGGCGATGCTATAAGTTGGTATACGTGACCAACGAAGATGACTCTATCTTCGTTGCTGATATCAAAACAAAGCTAGGTTATGTTCGCCGAAACCCATCAGCTGTTACTCGCGACGTTGCTAAGTCTGTGGGTGCTATTTGATCGTTCTGACCATTTACAACCGGAAATTGAAACTTTTTTATGATGTAGTGCCAGAACTACACGGTGAAGAGTAATTTTTCAATTTTTTACAATATCTATTATATCTAATCTATCAAGTTTCAGTTTTTCAACGGGTGTAGTTGGATACGTGAGCAGCAAAACCGTGATCACAGCACTTCCGGTTAACCGTCTCCATAAGACGACGTGTTTTAGTAACTCAAACTGCTCGACTTTGCAATTTTATTACGAATAAACTAAACGGTTAATATAGCTCAAATTTTGGCAATAGGCGCATAAAGTGTTCGGCAAAAACATATAAAAAATTCAAGTCCGTCAGTTGGATTCTTCATACTAGTCGTACCTCCTTAATGTCTAGGGTCCTATATTGATCAATGGTGGGCACAGCTATCATAATTTCAATTCGGAGCTAATTGTAAATCAATCGAGAGCTTGGATATTGAATAATATGTTGATTTATTCTTATTAATTGATTATCGATACTCAGAGATCGAGAATGAAAATGAAAAATGACGAGCAGTAATATGGCACCCTTAATATCCAAGTATCGTTCCTGCCGATCGAAGATCCGATATGCATTTTTTTTTCTCCGGAAACTTAGGACTTCGCGAGGTATACTGTTGGAACATCGAGTGTTAAAGCGGAGATTGTACACTGACGATGCGATGAAACCGTTAATGCACCCGTGTTGAATATAACTTCTGATACAACGTCGCATTTGGAGTAAAATCTGTTAAGCATTGTAAATGTGGGCCATTCTGGCTCTATACCACGATGCAATCCTTCCCGACTTTGTACATTCCGACTCACTCCGCCAACCTCTTCGTCCCTTTAGCCAATCTTACAGTACGGAGTAGCACCACAGAACAACGCCACGAGATCAGACTCTCTCTCTCTCTCTCTCTCTCTCTCTGTCTCTCGTTCCAGCTCTCCCATTACG
Source organism: Rhorus exstirpatorius (assembly GCA_963564615.1). Lineage (NCBI taxonomy): Eukaryota > Metazoa > Arthropoda > Insecta > Hymenoptera > Ichneumonidae > Rhorus > Rhorus exstirpatorius. Next base: position 28,202,186 of record OY751321.1, read on the forward strand.
CTAAATATTCATGATACGAGACCGCATATCTAGGCCATTGTTCCAGGATCCACGGTGAAAATAACGGTATTCGATTTTCCTTGGTATACTCTGCGCTGCTCTGCTTCTGTGAATGGCTAGCTCTGGTACATGTATATGTGGTGAACGCGAGAGCATTTCATCGCCTTATTTTAGCTCGCTCGTTTTCGCCGCGTCTGCTCCATACTTAATGTCATCCCTTTCATCGTCACTCCATCATTTTTTTCCATGCCTACGAATTTTATACATTTACTCGGGCTATTCCAGCGAACAGTCCGTTAGCTCAGTTAGCTGTGCATTACTTGAATGGGTGACCGCTCAGTCATGCGTTGACAAGCATACGCATGATGACTTTTGTATCGAAGCGTATATATGTTACGGTCATTGACAAACAATTACAATGATTTATTGCGGATTCTTTCATCCGTTCAAGCAGTTTCGATCCTTCCGCAGGTATAGACGCAATATTGATAATGTCGCGTCTGCTCGTGCAGAGCTTTGCCATTACCAATAACGTTAGGACACTGTCAATATCGTCTGCTTTGGCGCGCTAACTATTAAAAAAAAAAAATGATTACGCGAAATTATCACAACATTTGTACACCCGACATGTAACATGATGGTCGTTAAAGTAGAACTAGACCGTTTTAGTCGGACACGTCACTTGAACATTGTAATTCGGGTGTTGGGTTTTCCTGTAAGCGTTGAATTTAATTGAAAAACGTGGCTGCGATGGCTTTTCTCAAGGGGGAAAAGAAGAAGAGTAAATAGAGAGAGAGAGAGAGAGAGGGAGAGAGAGAGAGAGAGAGAGAGAGAGGGACTCTTTTCATCAATGGCTGTCGAAAGCATAGTGACATAGATTTTACCGTCTCGTATATAAACGTATCTTGTGTAAAGAATGGTAGATGGAAAACGTTCGGTAGAATAGTTCGAATAGCTTTCGTGATAGAAGGAAAAGCTTTTTTCTCTGTGTCTATCTCTCGCGCTGCCTTTATACTTAACAGGTTCTTTATTTATCGATCCCCTTACCCTCAGACTTCTGGTACACTTGCGAGAAACTCGATATCTCGTACAAAACACAATTCGACATAGAGAAAAGAGAAGACAATGAAAAAACGTGATAAATAACTTTTGTAGGATAGCAAAGAGTTTGAGAGCGAGAGAGCCGGTGCCTCCACCCCCCCGCCCCCCGTACCGCGATGGTAAAGCTTGTTAAGTGATATGTACCTGATACATCGATGTTCCAGGGGCCAAAAGAACGTTTTCTCAATCCTCATACGCGGCTTTATACGCCCTTAAAGTTTGAGTAAATCGTAAGTATACCTATGCGCAAATGTGTATACGTATACAAACGTTCACGACTCGACTTTTCCTGTGGAGACTTCGAGCGTATAGAAAATTTGATGTAGCGTATGTGTAAGAGAATATTTCTGACCACAGCAATACGTGCTCTCGCCTCGCGAGAATACGTCAGCAATTTTGTTCAATCTTCGAAACGAAATATTTCCAATAATGCATCCCGCGGTACCTGTAGACATAATATGTACAGGAGAAAAATAGAAAATATAAGAAAAATTGGTTAAAAACGATGGTCCGGCTTTGAATATTTGTGAAAAATCGAAAGAAAAATCGTAGCTCTCGATGAACCAAGCGATGATTTAAAGCTGCAAAGGTCGCGAATAGAATGAGCACCGAATGGAGACCCAACTAATTCGGGAAGCAAAGTTTCAGCCATTTTAGTGAACCCTCACATTTCAGAAAATGAAAGAACAATGTCCAATTTATCGTTCTTTGTGCTTTTTGTCAATAAATTTTGGGCTTTAGACAAAATTTCGGTGCAATTTAATTTCGATGATGAATATGTTTTATGTTTGAGAAAACAATAATAATTGACACTCGATATGATCGTCATGATCCCAAGAATATTCCTAGGTTTATTGGTTCGCTTTATAATACACCTGTAAGGGTACACTTCTTATTCACGAAATTATCGTCGCGACGAGAGGAATAAATTAAATACCGAGGATAATCTTGTATAAAAGTTGAAGACAGTTCCTGATGATGAATTCTCGACTCTCGGACTTTCATAGAAGAATATATCTCATTTAATAGATGAGAGCTCCGGGGACAGTTATGATTGCACAAGAGGGCAATTAGGAAGGTCCAGAGGTTCTCCGATATCGAGAAAAAGCCAGTTTTCTTGTTCGTCAACGAAAGAGAGAGAGAGAGAGTAACGACGACGATCTCTTGAGGGCTGTGCCACGAAGGAGCTTTCTGTGCGTGGTCTCTTGTCCTCTCTCTTTTGAACTTACGTCGTTCTGAGCAGGGGAGAGAGAGAGAGAGAGAGAAAAGAGAAAAAAGAAAGACGAAACAGCCTCACGAAGGACTCTTCTGGGTCTCCCTTGATTAATACGTTTTCCACGAGTCTGGAATGTCTCACGATATGCTTGCGGGATTTTCTAGTGTTTTTTTTCCTTCCATAAAGACACGATTCTCATATTGTACCAAGAGCCAAGGGATTTTGGTATTTGTAAGTTTAATTAATTACACAAGTAGAATGTCGAGAGCCTTTTGGAAGAAAAAAAAAAAAATTCGTTCGGTATTGCAAATGTCACAATTTTATTGTTGAAATTCATGGATATGTGTGTGTATATTATGGTCCGTGTAAGACTTTTTGCCAAGAAAGTTGGTCGTTTGGTGGTGCTCGACTCTGGAAAGTAGAGGTACTTGGAACTGAGTGAGGTGTCACACCCGACGAAATAAGTAGACGTCGTGAAGTAAACGCGAGACCGGAGAGCTAGAATTTTTTTATGCTGGGCTTCGCTGTTGTATATGTTGTACACGACGAGAACGACAAGGAACTTGGCGTACACGCAAACATTTGAGTGGCAGAGAGAGAGAGAGAGAGAGAGAGAGAGAGAGTCGGAGGTAATACCATTCCCCAAAGTTCTATATACGGTAGTGTTCGAATAAATTCTATAGACCTAGTGCAAGCGCCCAATATTGTAACTATATCGTGAGCTGCCAAAGAGAATGACGTAACTCACATGACTCTATACGCTAGATCCATCGGGTTACAACCCTTTATTTGCGACTCATCGATATATACGCAAAGACCCGTTATATATATATACATAGCCTTTGAATAATTTGTGGTGTTATTCAGGTTGACTTTTGCAACGACGTAAGCGCGAACTAGGTAGGATGGAAGGCAAGTACAACGTGAGGATAAAAGTTTGGTTCGAGAGAGTTGGCTTCGAGAGTTCTATCAGTTATAGTCTCATGCATATATATATGTATACATAAATGATTCTTTGGGTAGAGATGAAATACTTGGATAAGGGAGCAAGGCTTATATACACGATTCCGATACAAATGGACCCCGAGCAAGAGGGGATGTTAACGTGAGCACCATGACAAGATACTTTACCCCAAGAATACACTCGACGAGGAGAGAACTTTTTTTTTCGAGACCGTTGTTTCGGTGGTTAGGGCGAAGTATATCCGAACTGATAGCTTCGATCGGATTTTATTACTTTCTTATCGTTCGTAATAAAATATGCCTCCCTCGTGAGAACGGAAGAGTCAGAATGTACAACAACATTTGATAATCCCTTTTGAAAAACTTGTTCTTAACGCACATCTTTACAAAAGCTTTCACTCGAGCATATTGCTCAAGTCACGAACTATATTAATATCACTACTCCGGTACATAATCGCAATGAATATTTTGTACGAGCTTATTTTATTCACAACAGCTATTCAGTGATCACCAGACATTTTGGATAAACATATCCAAATCGTTTTTATTTTGTATTTTTGCGCTGCGGGTACTATATTATATATGCTGCGCCTACAATCACCGATCCAATACCTTCGTTCAAAATATTGGAATAATCGGAATTTACAGGGCGCCTTTTAAAGATACCGGAGAATCACCTTTAAAAAAAGAAAAAAAAAAAAAAAAAAAAAAAAACAACCACAGAAAGGGAGATGAAGAGTAGACGACTTCGCTACTGTGAGATGTATGAGATGGGTCAACATGATTCGCGGCGAGATTGAAAGACACACTGTGTGGGGGTCTACGAAACGGGGACAGATTTTATACAGAACCGCGTTGGAGTGATGGCAGAGGGAAAAGCGAAAAGATACGAAGTGTGATGAGAGGCGGAACAAGCCGGAGGTGGCTTGGAACAAGCTGCATGGTCGACACGGTGAACGAGCGGATGTTCCAGCCATAGCAACGCAGAGATATCCGGTGTTTGCACAGATAAGAGTAATTAATGTCTCTCACTTTTGGATATATCATCCTGTATAGCTGATGGTATATACATATATCTATATATACGAGGTCTCCGAAAGAGGCGAGAGTAAAGAGAGGAGAGAAGAGTCCGTGTGAAAGGCAGATTTATATAGTTATAGACAGCGTTATAACATGGCTCATGCCTTCAGATTCTTCAGAACTCAACACCAACCTATCCTCTTCCGCGCAAATATATTGACCGCTGACAGGCAAAAGGGCGTAGCTCTCGATGATTTAACGTGAAAAAATGATGCGAGCTGTGCCCTTTTTTTTTCGATGCATCAGTCGATGTATATATATAGCCGTTTGCAGACATTTTCCGCTAAGATGCGCTCGTGTATGGTGTGCTCGCGGTATATACTCGCGTGGGTTCTCTCACCTCCGAGAGAGCCAGGAGTGTCTGCGACGAGACGCGCGGAGATTTCCGGAATCCGGGGAAAGCTGCGGATAAATTCACCGGTACTATACAGCTCACTCTCGTGTGTCGTCGACTCTCCTCTTTCTCTTTCTCTCTCTCTCTCTATCTTTCTCAATATCTCACTTTTGCCCAACCGCAAGAATGAAAGGCGGAGGAGGCTGATGATATAATTCCACAAATTTAATGTATCTCACTGACATCCGGAGATGAGTCATTAGTAGTAGTAAGTTTTACTTGCATAGCCTTTTCGGCTTTTTACAACACTTTCATACACTCTATCACTTTTACACTGGGCCCACTATTTTAGTTTTTCTGTTCATTTACGGAACTATTTTTCTCCCTCGATTTTTGCAACCTCATTGCTATTGGCCCAGTGTATTTGTGAGAACCTACAATTTAAGGTGGGTTTCGAACCACCGAGCTCGCAGAATAAGCATCTGAAAAAATCCATTGGTGCCGGCCGCGGGATCGAACCCTGGCCGCCTGCGTGGCAGTCCAGAGTCGGACCAACTGGGCCACTGCTCGCTCTTTTGAGATGAGTCATTATTTCAGGGTTTCGTAAAGTTATCTTATGATTCGTGCCTATAATTTACACTTGATATGCTGCGCAACGTTTGTCTAAATGGCCAACTTTGCGTGCATCAAGACAAGCGTTTTTTGAATAAAGTACAAATGATAAAGCATCGATACCCAAATTCCGACTTAATAATGAATGTTAATCAAAAACTAGGTGCATGGCATCATTTTTCTCAGCAATGAATCGCGAAAGAAAGAACGGGCTTGCGATGATTTGCGTATATGGAAGGGAAAAAAAAATCAGACGAAGCACAAGAAACACTTTGCGAAAGAATCGCAGCTTCCGGTATACCGGGTATAAAGTGGTTGATGCACTTGCGGTTAGACTGTATTAGGCCACGAAACCACGGGCAGATGCCAGAGAAACGACGGGGACGAAGAGTCCTATATACGTGGATCAACACTACTCGAGGATCCGGGTGGCCTGCGTCCTCTCTCCTTTCGAGGATTAAAGGGCCGTTGCCACGCCACTATTGCCACGAGTATATATACCTATCTCCCGCTATATAGCAGCATTAACGAGGACATGGACTATTCCTTGAGGTAGATTCTCTTCAACCACTGGCCAAGAGACAGAGAGAGAGAGAGAGAGAGAGAGAGAGAGAGAGAGAGAGAGAGAGAGAGAGAGAGAGAGAGAGAGAGAGAGAGAGATAGATAGAGAGACCAACTCGTTAACACCGTTGTTGCCGTACACACTTTATAGATCCGGTGAGTGTTTCATACTGCCCGGTTGCTTGTTTTCTTGCTCTATTTACATGGAGACATACAGAGCCACTTGCATGTGAAATCCACACAATTTCAGCAAAGAATCTTCCGCGATAAGCCGCATGGACGACGAGTCGCTCGTATTATACGCGATTAATTCAAATGGTCCATTAATTTTCTTTTCCCTCTTCGTCGTTCATTCACCGAACGTCCAGCCGATATAGTTATATGGACTCGGAGAACGGGACTGTGTTAGGTATAATTAGGTTGATGGTTCGTGAATAATGAGGATCCTGGTGTATATACTATGCGAAGAAGGAATTTTTTTTTCCTGAACACGCATTATATGTGTCGCTATTCACGACTACAGTTTGACTTGTTTCCTCGGTCTCTTGGTCATGTACATTTTGCATACAGATTGAATATATCCCTTCATAATGAGACTTACGATCTCAGGTAGCAGCCATACATGATATGGCTTTATATGTTAAATTAATTCGATGCAGAAATTTTTAGCAAAATCACCCAATCGGTGATGTATAGCTACATATATTGTAGTTTGTGCAACGATATAATTATATATGAAATTTTCATTTTGCGATAGCGTTTTTTTTTTTTCATGCATGAGTCTTTTACTTTTTTTTTTTAATGCAATCATTAAATCATTCAACGTTAATCTATCGAACACACGACCGGATAGTGTTCATCATATAGATTCACGATCCAACCGGACGCTGCATGAATTGCACGAATTTGAATTAGTGAAATATCTTGATCGTCGGAATATGTGTGTGCCTGGAAATTCATAAACCTCGGTGAGAAGCACGCGTCTCTCGAAATTTCTGCCTATATTATTATGAGAAAGTGCGAGAGAGCACCCGGATGTCCTGCCATCGACTGATTTACGACTCCAAACTATTCCTCTCTCTCTCTTTCTCTCTCTCCTGCCCCCCTCTCTGGCTTGCGCCACCAGCCGTGTGGGAATTAATTAAGCAATTCATTAGATCCCCGGCGGGCGTGCGTAACGAGCCGAGAGAAGAATAACCGTCGAAAAAATTTCCGGCCTCGGTTTTTCCATCCCAAGTTAGGTATAAAGAACAAAAAAAAAAAACATGGATTCAACGAAAGCTCCGGATGGGAATTCCGGGGGTCTTTCAGGAATCAATCACTGTTATGCAATCGTGTTACAATTTTTGCCCTGAATTACAATAACTTTTTTTTTTTCAACAAATGATACGTAGGCTGGGGCTAACGGTGATTGGGCATTTTTATGAAAAATATTTATAATAAAAAATATTTTTATTAATTTTTATTTAGTTTAGCTATGGAAAATATAAAACAGTTTCAATTGGATCTCGAGTATTCCCTGACTTTTGACGAATCATGCAAAATTTTTTTCGACATCTCCAGAATTCGATATGAAAACGGAAAAAAAAAAAAAAAAAACGAAACCTTGAACATTTTTTCATTCCCCGAAGTTTTATGGGTTCACTAAAATCGCTGTAAGTCTTCTTCCCGAAGGTGTTGAAACTCTAATCAGTGCTCATTCTTTTCTCAACCATTTTAACTTCAAAATAGTGCTTGGTTCATCGAGCTACCATTTAAAAAAATTTTTTTACGAATTTCCAAAGTTGGACCATCGACTTTTGCCCTTTTTAGCCTCAATTCACTGAATTTCAAGGCGTTCAATGGGGTTGGCAAATAATTGAGATACCGAGGTGAATTAAACGACATTCTATGAGTCTACTCAAGGGCTTTTCAAAGCCCATACAACTATACAAAACTATATGACCCATATCGAGGGCTTAGGACCAAAAGGGCGTAACCCACTGTTTTTCGACTTTTCATTACCTTACTGCCATAAGGGCGTATCCCCAACTTTAACACGGAAGTTCCATAAGAACAAAATTAATCAGCCTACAGCCAGAAGGGCGTAAGCCCACTACAATACTGCCAGGAAGGCGTAACCCGCAGAGAAAAAAAAAGTGGCTTACGCCCGTCTGGCAGATCATTGATAATTTTTTTCCGGATTTAAATCGCCTGATTACAGCCAGACGGGCGTAACCCTCTTTTTTTTATTTTTCGTGGCTTACGCCTTTCTGGCGGATAACCGGTCAGTTTTTTCCGAATTTCGATCGTCTACTTACTGCCAGAAGGGCGTTACCCCAAAAAAATTGAAAACGTGATGTGTGTAAGATGCTGGCCAGTTTTCCATCTTTCTGGCCAGTTGATGGCCAGTAAACTGTCGAGTTCCAGACTAGGTGTGTAACGCAAATCTATTCAGTGCCAGTCTTGGCAGACTGACGAGTTGCTGGTCAGAAAAACTCGGCAGCTGCTGGTCAGGAAACTATTTGCTATTTGCTAATATTTTTTAATGCGAAATATAAACAAAAACGAAATATATCATTTGCAAAATGGTTGCATGCGCATATTTAGTCGTTGTCGCATAATAGTCGAAATTTTCAAATTTTTCAAAATAAAAAATTTTTTTTTTAATTTCAAATTTTTAAAATTTTTCAATATTTTCAAGCTTTTAAATTTTTTCAAAATTTTCAAATTTTTCAAAAATTTTCAAATCTATTCAACATTTTTCAAATTTTACACACACACACACACGTCGCACACACACACATCACGTTTTCAATTTTTTTGGGGTAACGCCCTTCTGGCAGTAAGTAGACGATCGAAATTCGGAAAAAAACTGACCAGTTATCCGCCAGAAAGGCGTAAGCCACGAAAAATAAAAAAAAGAGGGTTACGCCCGTCTGGCTGTAATCAGGCGATTTGAATTCGGAAAAAATGATGAATGATCTGCCAGACGGGCGTAAGCCACTTTTTTTTATTTTTCGTGGCTTACGCCTTTCTAGCAGTATTGTAGTGTGGGCTTACGCCCTTCTGGCTGTAGGCTGATTAATTTTGCTCTTATGGAACTTCCGTGTTAAAGTTGGGGATACGCCCTTATGGCAGTACAGTCCGTTTTTTGTGGGTTACGCCTTTCTGGTCCTAAGCCCTCGATATATACATAACATATACGAGGTATTTCTAATCTTTGTGAATTAAATTTCACCAATTTCCGGAATTTTTGATTATCAAATTCAAGATTGATCGGTTTACCATTTTTCCGTGACATAGATGAACATACCAATAAATTAAAAAAATATCAATTATCCATTCTTTTCTTCATTTCTCAGTTGATTTTCATTGCAGAGCATTTTCAGGGAAAGCTTTTCAAATCTGACGATGCAGAGCTTTAAACCAGCGATTGCATTTTTAGGCAAAATGACGAATCGGTACTCGATTTTTTATCAATTCAAATAACGATAATGTTGATTCCTTTGATTATGGGAAATTCTTTTCTACCATAAATGTGTCTGTAAATTTAATGGAGTTTTGAATGAAATCTGGTGATCAACTGGTTCACGATTCGCTATGAAATACTACATGTATATGCAGACGTTATATAAAGCTCGTTGTGAATCAGATAGCGAGGGTCGAGGCGACCTCTCATCAGTGCGCTAGCTCCAACCGAGTCTACCGGATCTACGGTACACCGGAAGAGCTCCAGTGACGACATACTATAAGTAGCCGCACGGGAATGAGCTTCGCAATTTCGAGTTAGCGATACACCGAGAAGAAAGCACGAGATTCTCGCGGTGTTTCGGGAGTCGGAGTGACCTGCGGGGAAAGCGCGAGAGAGCGTTTCGTATAGTTGTGCGATCGGGATTTCAAAGCTACATTCCGTAACCTCGTTAGCCATTGTGCGGAAAAGAGAGATGAGTAGAGAGATAGAATATATGCTAAAGTGCGGTGCAGAGCTACCAGATGTCCTGAAACTACAGAAAGACAATCGAATCACAATTGTTTCACACGTATAGCAATTGTATTATTGCTCGAAGTAATTATAAATAAATTTTTTTCGGAACTAAATACTTTTTTTGTTGAAGTACGCGATGGTTTTTTTAAAAATATATTTTTATGTAAAAAGCGTCCAAAAATAGCTGAATCTCCTCTGATTTTTCATAGAGCGTGGCTTTGGGAATGCGGAATTCTCATATTTTATCGATCAAAAATTGAATTACAATGGGAGCTCTCTGCTTGTATTATATTTTGTCCGACATTCCCGTACGTGGGGGCGAGGAAAAAGGGTTGTGTAATATACTTTTTTTTTTCTTTTGAAAATAATGGTCGGCGGTCACAGGAGAGTCGGAGAGGGAGTGAGAGAGATAGAGCGAGGGAGTGGTAAGAGGGGTACATGCTGCATCGGAATTTGGGTCACGTAACGTGGCCTGCAACCGACGGGCTGATGCGGACCGTAGTCGCGTGGACCTTCCTCTCTCGACGTTTCGGCTTATACACGACCGCAAGACGCATCCTCCCATTTCTCGTTACACACCGGGTATACATTTAACACTATGAAAGCGAGAGAGAGCGAGAGAGAGAGAGAGAGAGAGAGAGAGAGAGAGAAGGAAAACCACCCCACACCCATTCTTGGGTTTTCGTACTAATGTAAATAGCGTACATAAGGGAGGATAGTAATGTTACTATGAGATGGGCTGTATATTCCGCAAACTTGATCCCTGAAAGCTTCTCGTAGGCGCCCCTTTTCAACCATTTCCCTCTCCATACCCTCTCACCTCATACCACCAGACAGTTATCTCGAGCTTTAAGGTTAAATATTTGAATGAGGTTTGCATAATCATCGAGAGCCTGTCTCGTACACTCCCTATATTCTCTCAATTCTAGTTTTAGAATAGAGATTGTTACTCGTAATTCAAATATTATATATATATATATATGCAAGATTCGGTCTGATTATATTCGATGATTCTCCTAGTTATGCATTTCTAAATATAACGTCCTCAAAATCTCATAATGCATATGTGGGACATAAAATTAAAGGCAGTTTAATTCAAAGAGTCGATTGGGGTAAAGTATATATAGTGTCAATTAATTAAGTAAACAAATTGATACACTTTTTTAAAAATAATCGTATGCTTTGCTATCTCATGAAGTCTATTTTTCAATTATCAACAAAAAGTCTTTTAACTCGATTTCCAAAATAACCAAGTCGAAAATTTTCTTTGAAGTTATAGTCAAAGTACACATTTATCGTAAATTTCAACCCTTATAATGAAAAAAAAAAAAAAAAATCGTCTCTATGCCGCTTCAGGAACCACGAATCTTCGGTTGAAATACTTTCAGTGAATTGAGCTTTTTTAACTGAAAAATCGACCCGGAGGGTTTATTATTATTTTTTTTTCAAATTCACTCATTTATAGAAACATTGAATTACCATTGAATTATGGGTGGCTGACCCAAGACGGAATGCCGCGCATGCATACGGAATTCTGGATTTTCCATCCGCACTTAACCCAGTTGCATAATAATCATTCCCTTCTTTACCGTATATGGTTTAAGTTATCGATTAAGAGGTAATTCATGATTCTCGACGGCTTCATCTTCGTTCCTATATATGATAAATCGGCATTTTAAAAATTCATCTCGTTTTTTTTTTCATTCTCGTTCGCCGATGATAGATCATTTTTTTTTTCTTTTGATAATTCAAGCTAGAATCCGGGGATTCATGCGGATGGAGGTATCGTTGATATTCGACAGGACACACTTCCGTTATTAGAAGGAAAAGGGGACAGGAATTACGTGTCTCACGTTCGCAACGGCGATATATCGAAGTTATGACACAAGTCGTTTTCGCTCTCGCTGTTTTCCAACGAAAACGACAGCATTGTGGATATGCGTGCGTCTACGTGACCGAGTGGCTTATCTATGGTAGCACTGCGATATTGAAAATATAATCCAGATGCCTGCTTTTGCATTCACAAACCGGTTGTTCTTTCTTCTCCCATGGGGAAACGGGAGAACGGGAATGAAACGCAAAAGAGAGAGAGAGAGAGAGAGAGAGAGAGAGAGAGAGAGAGAGAGAGAGAGAGAGAGAGAGAGAGATAAACAGAGACAGAAAGAAAAGAGGGAGGAATAATGTAGAAAAAGGACAGGCAAGAGAGAAAGGGATTTCTCGCGACCTGAATTCACGAGTGTATTCGGAAAACTGGATTTTTCTCATTCCTTTTCCATATTCCTATCCGCGATCCCATGCGGCTTATCCGATATAAAATTTAAATAAATTAAAGTTAAAAAAAAAAAACATCTTTTTATTCCATACGTTCATTTTATAGTCATCATTATATTTATTGCATAATGAAATTTTTATCATTGCATAATTCTTTTTCAATTCTCAGTCAAAATGGAGAGATAGGAAAAAAATTTGATGAAAAGTTTTCGAGACTCGCGTGGCATGGGGAGAAAATTTCTTCTCCTTCCAAATTTTTTCAAATTAAAAATGGCGGATCAAACATGGCGGATTAACATTCGAAAAATGATAAATCGAGAGGGAGAGAGAGAGAGAGAGAGAGAGATGAGCGGGAAAACGTATAATCGTGAAACATTTTCCATAACGCGTGGGGCTTGGCCGCAGATCGTTAAAGACTCTGTAGCCAACGTATATTTAGCATAAATCTATTGTAAAGTTGAGTCTCGGGAACGGAACGGTAACTCCATGGAGCTCGAGAGATTGTTGCTGCTGCTGTGCCGTCTATAGCGTAACGAAGTATACGCGCGCCTTTTTTGTCGACAAAAGTTTCAGGCAGTGGTCTCCTCGCTGGATGATGTTCCTCAGAATGCTGCTGGGGGCACCGTCGCGAGAGAGAGAGAGAAAATGAGAAAGGAAAAAAAAAAAGAGGTAAAAATGAACTTTTTATCGACAGGCAGACCGAGGAGAGATGGTCGAGAAAATCTTTACGAATTCTCCGAGGTGCTGTCGGAAAGTGCCATAAGAGAAGGAAAAGATTGCAAAGTAAAAACTCGAGTGAAAAATTCGACGATGAAAAGTATCTCTTTTTATTCCTTATTTAAATAGGAGGGGGGGGAAAAAAAAAATAATAACTGCATTAAAATTCGATGAATTTTGAGCATGCAAAGCATCGCAATTATCCGTTACATATCTGTAAGAAATTATTAGCATTACCTATCTATGGATCCAAATGGCAGCTGAAGTAACAAAAGAGCCCAAGTCAAAACAGAAAACTTTTTGTCCTTCATAAGCGATTCATCCGGTCATCAATAAAATGTCTAAAAAAAAAAGTACATCTGTGATTGCGACAGTGATTTTGATATTTCGTAACTTGATATACACGCGACAATTGCAGGTGTAGAATTTCTGCGATATGAATCAAGTTATATACGTAGTTTGATCGATAAACTCGTGCGCGCACAAGAGAGGTCTCGAAGTGGCAATAAGATAGTTCGGACGGGACACACCGGACGTGCATCAGGATATCCGGATGCGCTATATATATGTATAACGGGGGTCGGTGGCGACAGTGGAATACACAGAGACCCTTGGCTCGAATCGTGAGAGTATTACGTCGAAGTTTGTGAATCACGTCGAGCACGAAGGAAGCGAGCGCGTCGTCGTCGTCAATTTAACAAAAGTCCGCGCAAACTTGAATCGCACGCACCAGTTTCCTTGCCATTCGCAATTTCTATCTCGGGCACCAGATTCAAGAAGTTTATCAACAACGGTCGCAACTTCGTCATACTCTTCCCCCCTTCGCGATCGTACAGCTTTCTCTCCTTTTGTATACACGGTTATATAACTGCGAAATGTCACGTTGACACTGAATTAAGTCCCATGAATACTTGACGAGTGTGGTGCGGGTGTGTGCGAAGATAAGAGTCACTCTGTGGTTCAAAGTATCAGGAGAATTCCAAAGAGATTCGCTGCGAAATTATGCGCACACAAAAGCCTCCGACAAACTCTTGCGGGATTGGAGGTGAAATTTAAAACGGTTAAAAAAAATTATTTACACGCATCAAAGAGGAATAAAATAAAGGTAAAATTCGCTGCAAGAGCTGCGATGTTTCAGCACACGCTGTCGCAGTTTAAGTGTGACAAATGTTGGGGTGTCCAAGGGTGGCTCTCGTGACCACGCAAACGGCCGTAAGTGGCCTGTATTTTTGTCAAAAGTGAACATGGCAGATAAACAGTCCCCCGTGGCAGAGGATAGGTCATTCAGGCTGAAATTGTTGGCGGCTCTTTCAACCGAGTCTCTTTCATTCGGAGAGCAAAATGCAGTACACAGCTCGGACCATATCTCTCTGTGTAAACAATCAACCGCATTTGGGGTGAACGCGCTTTTCAGTACTGCAGGCCACTGCGAGGACTCGACATCATAAGCTTGAGTGAGAGAGTGAGCGAGGGATAGAGAGCACGGAGGAGGGTTCATAAAGCATCTTTATCTGGATCGCCCTCGGAGTTATACGAGCTAAAAGTATAGGCTATTAATTCCTACAGCATTAGAAGTTGTATATCGATATACATATTATGTGGTTGTACACAGAGATGAGAGGGTGACTGTTGCAGTGGTTGAGGACGCTACTATTTATGGGGTTCGATGGCTACCTGAGAAATGGTTATAGCGTTATCGGTCTATTAACCAAAATTCAACCACGATTCTCCATAATCTTCATGAAAATGTGCATCTTATAACATATGGACAATGTCAAAAAGAATGCTCTCAAAGAACAAAACAATAAATTTACGTCAATGTCAAGTGTACATTAGACTGTTTCAAAATAAATCGATAATTTTTTTTTTGCTTTACACAATCTTTAACTATACTTGGACATAAAAAAATAATTCTCGCGAAAGGAGGGGCCGGTCCTTCAAGATTTAGAGGTGTCTCATCGGACTTTTGTCATTTTTATTTCGTTAATACGTGAATAATTAATTTGCATGGATGGAACAAACGTTTTTCTAGTCCTAAAATGATGAATATATTCCAAACTTGTGTATAAATACTGAATATACTAGAAAAAACGATCTTGATGATCGCAGCAACAATTATCGGTCGATATATACGCCGATAAATGCAAAAAAACAAAAAAAATACGAAAATCCCTGTAAAAATGAATTTCCTGAATGATTTTCATTTAAAACATAATTCTATTATAATCACCCGACGTTTAGAAACATATATTTATTCATATAAAAACGCATTTTTCGCAACCGATACATCAGGGATTTTTTTTACCGACGGAGCGGATGGTTAGTACGGCTTATTAGCTTTTTTCGATTCAATGGTTCTTATGGATGTGAAACAAAAGATGTTAGGACACGTGAGAGTACATCAAAGAATCAAAAGCGCATTGCCCTGAGTGATAGCGAGTGTCAAACACTGCCTGAAATTGACACAAGTCATTTCATCACTCAAAAGTCGAGGCGCTTATTTCAACAATGTGAATTGCCCCATGATTTCCTGGATGAGCCTCTCAAACAATGGGAATCTACTGAAAGCTTTCAAACGTGCTTAAGGGTTTTCTCACAAATGAAAGTAGTAAATGATTCAGCTGAACGTGGAGTAGCCCTTGTCGAGGAATATAATAATTTGTTAACTAAAAATGAAGAACAAAAACAATATTTGTTCCAAATAGTTCAAGACCATAGAAAAAAATACCCCAATTGCAATGAGTCAAGTTTTTTGTAGCCGAAAATGATTATCGTAACAGCGTATCAATGAATGTATTCATTTAAGATTATTGACGATAATAAAAAATTCATTTTTACGGAGATTCTTGTATTTTTTTTTTGTTTTTTTGCATTTATCGACGTATATATCGACCGATAATGGTTGCTGCGATCATCAAGATCGTTTTTTCTAGTATATGCAGTATTTATACATAAGTTTGGAATATATTCATCATTTTAGGAAAAAAAAAATATTTGTTCCATCCATGAAATTAATTATTTACGTATTAACGAAATAAAAAAAGACAAAAGTCCGATGAGATACCTCTAAATCTTGAAGGACCGGCCCCTCCTTTCGCGAGGATTATTTTTTGATGTCCAAGTATAGTTTAAGATTGTGTAAAGCAAAAAAAAAATTATCGATTTATTTTGAAACAGTCTAGTGTACATAGCACCCAATAGTATTCGAACGGAATTTAAATACGCAAATAGCAATAAAAACTTGACTATGCACACGTTAAGGTGTAGTGTACAACAAAAGTTCTTTATTCTCGGAGCTTTCGCCACCATTCTTGCTTCGTAGAGAGAGAGAGAGATGGAGCGAGAGAAAGAGAGCGAGCAAGAGAAAGAGATCGTGTATGGGCATCATCCTCACTGAATAAACTCGCGCGAGGGCTCGTGCGCGCGCGGCTTACTTCAAATTGAGTTTGCATCCGATAACGTGGTTGAGTCGAGTTGCATGCGGAGGTTCTTAGTATATATGCATGTATATATATATTTACGAAAGTGCGGCCAGCAGTTGAAAATCCACTTTTCCGCTAGGAACTTTATTGCGCTGTGGATCGCCGCTTGTACCGCCATGCTATATAGTACATATATATTTGTATTGGGGTATTCCACGCCAAATCAGCGAGGAGTTGACCCTCATACCATAAAAATAAATTTTTTTTTTGTTCAATTGTCCCACTTGAGATAACAATTTTTTTAAACTTTTTTTTTACCACCATGCTAATTAGCTATGGGGGTTGGAACAGCTCAAAATTAAAAAAAAATATTACGAAATTTAAAAATCTGAAAATAATTTTAAAAATTAATATTTCATGCCATATTTATGGAACACAAATTCCACGATGGTATCTTTTGATTTTCTATGGTTTTTGACGGTTTTAAATATTTATCAATTCCAATTGTTTGTAAAAAATTTTAGATTTTTAAATAAGGGAGTATTTTTTTTCAGTTTTGAGCTGTTCCAACCCCTATAGCTAATTAGCATGGGGGTGATTTTTTTTTAAAAATTGTTTTCTCGTTTTTTATTTTTTCAATGGTGAGGGTCAACCCCTGGCTGGTTTGGCTTGGAATACCCCATATGGATAACTGCCCTGATACTAGAAAAAACACCCCCCCCCCCTTCTCGTTGTGGTCCACAACCTTTCGCCTTTGCCTTCTCTCCTTTCCTAGCTCATACTTGCTCTTCGATCAACCCTCCCGTCGTCAACCTCCCATGCTGGTTCACTTTGTCGGCCGTTGTATACACCCTAGCGTTATATGCACCGCGCGCTGTTATATCTCATTAGGAGATCTCTCCTCGTTTTTATTTTCACAATATATACATGCATAATGTACAAAAAGCAGCTGCCGTCTAAGCTATCTTTCCCTTGTACTAAAATATTTCTCGTAGCACGTTTTTTATCCGCATCGCGTCTCAATTTACCTCGGGCAACGAAGTGCTCTTCGGCTAAATGAACGAGTACGATGGTGCAAAATAAGAGTGCCTGTAGACAGTTTTCTTTTATAAAGCTCTTGTTTTAACACATGTTTCATGAATTATTTGAATAGGCGTAACACTCGAATTGATGGAAGAACGGACGAATAACCAAGTGTATAAAAGTAACGATAATTTAAAGCCAAAAAGTTTTTCTCAATCGTCTCTGCAAACTTACAGAAATCAACCGAAAGCAACAAGAAAGTTTTCTTGAGATACAAACAAAAAAAAAAATCTGCCGCGCAGGTTTTTTTTTTTTCGTAAGGATGACGAACACAATTTTTATTCGATTTTTATGTTCGATAGTTCGTTTTATTCGTTGAAGGATGCTCTTGTTATTTCGCCAATACAGATTATCGTTAACTCGGTCATAATTTACCGGGGATAGTGCAGTCACCAAGGTCGGAAGGGATCGAAATAAATATGTTCGGAGGAAACGCATCGAGATCCCTATAATGTTGCCTTGAATTTTCCAAATTGGCGACTCGATCAGATCGACGGAGAAGCTTTGTTATATACGGTAAATAGAAATAGAGGAAAAGAGCTATAGGAGTTGGAGTCGTGGTACATGAGAGCAGGGATGGTCCAGCGGGTATATTATACGCCGGACCCTTCGTCGTAATAAATCTCTCATCGTGACACACACGTGAGAGTCGGTCCGAACGAGCGAGCCGAGAACATCGGCAAAAGTAGCGGAGAAGGACGTCGTCAGTATAGTTTTTCCTCTTCGGTGGCCCAGTTTTTTTTTGCTCTATCTTCATTCAGCCGCAATCTCTCAATTATTTTTTCATGCAACGGTTAATTCAGCGAGCCAAGGCGCACACATTTTTGCGGAATTTGCTCTCGCGCGCAAAGGATTCCCGGATCGTTTGACGTCTCGCGGGATTCGGATAATTGGCTTAATTTTCGTAATACGATTGGATATTCGACGATAAATGCGTAATGGGGTAAAATATATAGATAACGTATATATGCTGTATAGGGCGAATGAACACGCGAATTTTTCCTAAAATTTTTTTTCCGCGTGCGTTTTTATCTGTAAACTTTGTTTTTATAAACGTATTATTTTTTAATAGAACTTCGAATGAAAATAACGTCTCATGAAAAATGAAAATAAAATATTCTTAGATATATTGATGCACCATAATTATCTTTTAATGCTAGGAAATACACGCAGGTCATATCTCACATTATACTGTCAATGAATTTCCGACAGGGTGCGTAAAAGTGATTTCTTTTATTTGGCATACACATTCAAGAATCAATTTGTGCTGTTACCTTTGATTAGCAAAATAAATATTTTGTCACATTTGCCTTAAAATTGGTTGGACGAAAAATATAGAACGAGCAGTGACCGATAAATGAATCGTTATTCACGTCAATTTGTCCGGCATAAATTCGACAACGAGAAGAATTTATTTATTCCCTATTTATAGATATGTATATAGCCTCTGTATTATAACGATCGGTATCCACAGAAGGAGAGAGAGAGAGAGAGAGAGAGAGCAAGAGGCCAAGGAAAAAGAGAAAGTAAGTCAGGAAGCCAGTAGAGCAGACGTCCTTATATTCGCTCGACGATCAAACTTTTAATTAGAGAACGGATTTACTTCCCAATCTCTCAATTATATCCAGATTTCTAACAAGAAGACCGCGGAGCTTCGGAAATGCGGGACAAGTCAGAGTAGAATGAAAAGAGAAAAGGGTCACGTATACAGAAGTTGTGATAGATCCCTTATAAATATACATGTATATCTAACAGCTTAAAAGTAGTGGGAGAATTGCATTGGCATTGCTGCTCGTGGATGCGAACGGAAAACCGACCGATCTCGGGAATCTTTCAATTACATCTCGTGCTTAGCGAAGCCAACGAGAGGGCAAGCCAAGCGCAGTTCATCGGTGACTTTTCTATCGCGGTCTCTTTTACCGTATAAATCTATAGATCTCACTTTCCCGCTGCTTTTATCTATGAAGGAAAAACCATACCGTTTTGGAGTTTTCCTCGCTTGAAGAAAGGAAATCCGATCCCACGCGAGACGTATTAACCATACGGGAACGAAAGAACAATATAGATATGTATAATTTACTCATCAGATACAGATATGGTACAGAGAAAAGAATTTTACTTGGTCATTCGAGTGTCGTAAAAGAATTATTTATCTGACAAATAAATATAATTTTAAATCAGTTGAAGGTGAATTCCCCTGACGAGAATATCGATACTCACGATACTGCAACGATATCATCCCTTTTACTGCCACTCGACTGATATACCCCGAAGTTCATATCAGGTTTTTTTTTTTCATGAAAGAGCGAGTCTCGCGATATCGTTTATCAGCCACGTTTTACGCCGAAAAGTTGAGAGGTAAAGTTTTCTCCGTAAAGTGGTACTTGTACAGATTATAGCGTGGAATTCTATCGTTTCACGGATATATATCTCTCTATAATATAAAGATATGTCGCCGCTGCCGCCGCCGCCGCCGCCGCCGCCGCCACCGCCGCCACCGCCGCCGCGGCCGCCGCCGCCGCTGTTTCAGGATTTGAGCTTATACCGGGTGTCCAATTTGAAAAGGATGACCAAACCCAAACCCAAAACCCAAACCCAAACCTAAGTGAGGGCGCGTAGCGCCCTACGCACCCCTAGTATATATATATATATATATGTACTTGAAGTTTCGAGGAATCCAGTAACTATTTTTCAAGTCTCGAGGGTCTTAAATTTTGAAAAAATCCGGCATCTCACAATCAGTGTCAAGTCGAGCTTTCATCGCGAGCGTCGGTAAGAGTTACTGCAAGCGTGAATGAGCTGTTCCAACGAAAACTTTTCAAAACGTTTTTTATACTCTATTCTACAAACTTCTCGTTTATTCTCGTACACCAAATAGACGACCAATCGAGGCAGATTATTAATAAAATTCATTTTTCAAATATCCAATATACTACGATCGGCTCGATGGTCAATGAAAGAAGAGACTATGACGCGAGTGATAGAGATCGAGCTTTGGTCAGACAAGCCTATAGAGAAGTTGTTCTTACGCTGACTGTAAGGGAGGAAAGTTGTATGGCGAGATTGCAGCGAGGTAATTCATGTACCTAATTTTGAAAAATTTCGAACAATGTATCGCGAGGAATCGGTGTGCAAAAACCAAAATAAATTTGAATGACGATTCAACGAGTACGGGGAAAGGACATTCTAATCAACGTCACAGCGTCCACTGAATCATATGACGATTGCATATAGCCGTTCACTCATCGCTTTGGCACACACAAATACGTCGGAGCTTCGTTTCCTATTGTGTTTAGGTTGCACACGTTGCAGCAGTAGACAACGTTGACGGTCTATTGTAGTACAACATTAGCGAATGGGAGGCAGAGAGAGAGAGAGAGAGAGAGAGAGAGAGAGAGAGAGAGAGAGAGAGAGAGAGAAATCTGTCAATTCGACGATACGCGTTTCTCGCTTGCTCGCTTGTTCGACCCTTTTAACTCCTTCCTTCTGCACTTCACTCATCCCTTCGCGTTGAGTGCCGAGCTTGTTCACAGAGCGTCGGTACGATTGCATCGATGCACCCCAATAGCAATATCGCTAGGGGGGAGGCTTCACCGGGTATCCTCGAATAACAATTATTACATCGGCCTTCTCATCGCATGTCGCATCGCTTTCTATCTGACTGCTCTCCGTTATAGATGGCTTATATATATATATATACTGGAGAGAGGTTGTGAGGCTTTCGAAATCTTTTTTTATCTTCGGTTTGGATTCACACTGTTTTATATATCTTTGTTTCATTTGTCTTTCATGCAACACGAGAGATAAAAACTTTTTAAGGTATATTCAAAATGACTAACTTGATTATTTCATTCGTTGCTGAATTTTTTTAATATTTTTTTTCGGATCCACCCTAACAATACATATGTACATTATACATATATCTGGCATGAAGACCGAGTATAAGGGATGAACAAATTTTTTATACACACGTTTACTGTTCTACGCTAAATATGTATACACGTATCG
This sequence comes from Rhorus exstirpatorius, assembly GCA_963564615.1. Lineage (NCBI taxonomy): Eukaryota > Metazoa > Arthropoda > Insecta > Hymenoptera > Ichneumonidae > Rhorus > Rhorus exstirpatorius. The sequence goes on from OY751321.1 coordinate 28,223,521, forward strand.
ACCGCTAAAACCCGAAAGGGCATGACTCACATCGCTTTACATGTTAAATCGTGAGGGTTGTTGCACCCCTCATTTTCCTATCGATCGATATACACGTATATATAGGTAATAAGAATCAGCGCGTTTCTTCTTCCTCTGCCACGAGAATTCTCATCACGATACAGGTGGCGCATGTATACACTGGTCTAGGGTCTAAAAATACTCCAGCGCATAAAGTTAAATTGTTGGCCTCTATGTGCAGTGTGGGTGGCTCCGATCTTAGATCCTTGAATTTACGATTATGTACCGCCCGTTTTAGCGAAGCTTTATGCGCGCATCCCTCCGTTCATTTTAAGATCTTGTGACACGCTAGACTGGCACACAACCCCCACGGGTCCTTCTGACACACCGATCTTGATCGAAAATTCGTTATTTCGTAATACATATGCAACGTTCGATTTGCAATGTTTCGAAAACATTTCCTTGCCCCATATACGTATATATATATAATTTTTATATAGAATAATATACGGAAAATGATGTAAAATAGTCGGTTGGTATGAAGTTGATTGCAGTTTTTTAATTAATTATAGTAATAGGACGTTAAAAAATTTTTAGCTAAGGATTTTGTATACAAGTATGAGCTTTGCAAAAAGGGAAATGTTTCAGGATGGCTGTATACGGCCTCGTTCAATTTTTAAAAACTTTTTCTAGAAATTTCCTTAAATAAAGTAAATTAATAAATAACAATTGTCATATGTTAATTACACGTAAAAAATTAATCACTTGTACAATTTTTCAACGTAAAAGTCATGTAAATAATTTATTGTAATTTTTAAACAATCAAGATTTATCAATATCTGCTTCGACAGATGCATCAAAAATCTTTTCACAAACAGGAATAATAAATACTAAATACCTACTAATTTTACGTAAATTGGTAAGGTATTTAGTATTTATGTATTTAGTACTCAATGTTTCAGCCCATATTTTCCAGACCGAATAAAGAATAGTTAACGCAACTTTTGTACCTTTAAAATACTTTTTTGGGCCGACTGTGCAGCCTGCAAATTCTTACGATGTTTTTGACTAACCACTTTGCATCAAGTTCTTGAAACATATCCGAGAGCTTTGGGAGACATTGCTGAGTCAAACGGATGTATTTGAGGGAGGATCCCAACGTTTCTTCCCCATTACATGATTGGAGGTCGTCGTTACCGATACGCATTAATTGTAGATATCAGGTGGCTTAATGAGCGTACTGTGACTAGTGAGGCATCGCACGTGTACGAGCCACCTGTGAGTCACGGGGCATTAGAAACGTGTGGGACTCATCGGGAACGACCGAGACTTGCAAACGTGCTCCTCCCTTTGTGAGATTGCTTCATGGCATGCTATCATATCGTATACATATGTAATATTATACATAGGTGTAAAATGTATACATATTCAACCATTCAGAACTCGCTCTTCGGGTAACATTCTGTGTACAAACGCTGATCCGCATGAGATATTCCAAGCTCCCAAACGTCGTCTCGAGCACCAGAGCTTACGCCCCAATAAAAAGATTGAAAAAATTATACGTCCCCACGATAATTACACACGCAATAACCATCAGCATGATCGCAAGGTGTCGAAAAATGATTTTTACAATATTCGCTTGGGCGTCTTTATATCCCAAGCGATTTTGTACAGCGCAAGGTGTAATAATCGTTGCTATTAATGGAACGAGACTATAACGAGTGAGAAGCTTCATATCCCCCATACGATATATCTTGTGCCAAGCTTTTTCCTCCTCTCGATTTCTTATAAGGGCTCTCGAACGGTACGACCCACCGACACGTGGCCCCTTCTACGATTTCATTTTTATCGCAAGCGTGGCCAATTATAAACTTTGGGTGAAAGAAACCTCTGTTGGATCGACTGTGCTCTTTGAATCTATTCAAAGATGGAATTTTCGCTCCAACGGAAAGATGGATGGGTAATAAGAAGAAGAAATAAAAAAATATAAAAAATTTGAAATAATTTAATGAGATGGAAATGATTTATAGTTTTCCGTAAGAATTTTGCATTAACGAGGCATACAACGACAGGATTTTCCGAATTACAATTATCGTTGACGAGTGATCTGGAGATCATATTTTTTAGTGCATATCTTTCTTTTCCAACCTTCTATTTTACTGCGCCCAGCTGATGGCGCAAGCTTTTTTTTCTGCCTCCTCGTCCGCCATTCCTTTTAGGCATTAGCCAGACAATACTTTCGTCGGCTCGTGAATTATGGATGAGACGGGGTGATTTTTTTTCGCTCTGAGACAGCGCGAAACCGTGTGATCGAGACAGCAGGACGTGAAATGTTTTTTAACGATGCGAGAATCGTGAAGGAGGCAAAAGGCCCAAAAGAGCATATCGTACGAAATATTTCAGAGACAAATTTTCAATGCGATGACTTATCCCGATCTCCAGATAAAACTAGAGTACTTTTACTCCGGGACACGTTTCACCCCTGTTAAGTTCGCAAAGCAAGACAAAATAAATTGACAAGTGTTTTTCGATAATGGCTGATAAAATTGAAGAGAATACTGGGTGAAAAAAAATGACTTTCAATGTTTTGCAGAGAGTCTAGAAAGGAATGTAAATTTTAGTCTCGTTGACGATTACAGAACTTTCGCCAGGTTCGAGCCCCATAACTGATGATCAATCTCATTGATATTCCCCAACACGCGCCAGACACATCGAATCAAATTTCTTTGAAATAACGCAGGGCGGTTGCTATGTATAACAATTGAAAGTCCTGGGTTTCGGGAAAATACCGTGAACGGTAAATGGGTTCGTACTTTGTTTCCAACGGCAACGTAGTTTTTTTTTGCTCTCTCGAGTCAACAGCAACTGTGTGTGGTCTCAACGAATAATAGTGTCGAAAAAAAAATTCTGCCTTAACCGTCACGTCGATGTTTTTGTGTTTCACGAGCGTAAAATGTGCGCATGATAAAATAAAAAAAAATAAAAAATAAAAAAACGAATCTCGCCAACGAAAAATCCTAGCAAAATTCGCGCCAATACCCTTCAACGTATGTTACATGCGAATCGTCGGATTTGATTCCAGAGAGCTCGATTCATCAATGTAAACATTCTCTCTTTCTCTCGTGTATCTCCGCCCCTGTCTCGCACGTACATTATGGAATAACGGTTAGGGGGAGAATGGGTCCAGACCACATTGAGAATTGCGGTGGCGCGCTTCGGTGGTTTCAGCCTATATATATATATATATATATATATATATATGTATAGAGCAGGTTATGAAAGGGGTTGAAAACACACTGTGGCTCTGGCCATCCTCAGAAACCCTTAAATAGTGCGCAATGACGGCTCTTCCGCGATTCTAGTATTCCAATTCTATGGTAAAACATATTCGTGAACTGGCGAACAATTTTACACGTAACTCATTTGGCTAATAGTACTGATTTTTTGGTTTAGTCATTTTTGATGAACTTTCATATAGATCAAATGACTACTTATACAAACAAGTTTTATATTTCTAAGTATCTATGGGCGATACGACAGTCTTCGTACACTTTGACTCTTAATAATTTAGCCATATACTTTCTTTATACTTTATGTTTTACGCGCGCCCAGCATCAAAATCAGTATATCTATAGATTCAACGCTTTGAGAAGGTGACTGATCAAACGATAAAAGCTCGTCGATGGCATTTCAACAATTTATCGCTTGTTGAACTGGAATGTGGATAGCTTGAAAAAAAATGAAAAATAAGTATTAATGTTCCTGTATGATATTCATATTGACATTACGTATGATATTCACGTAAATTCCGAGAATCATTTTGCGAAGAGAGAAACTCTGTTTGGAAGTTTCTCTCGCATTGGAAAGTGATTTTGGGGACACAGATGTTCTTGTAACACGATAGAGATTGAATACATACACACATGCGCGCGCACACGCACACACACATAGGTAGATCCAAATATATAATGCATAAATATGTGTGTGTGTGTGTGTATATTATATACGCGTGTATAAGGTTTGCGGTCTTCTGCTACGGTGCCACACAATTGGAAACAGCTTCGAGGCCAACCAGGCACATGCTGACAGCATCGATATCTTTGGATGGCCGTGATACGGCTATCGGAAGGTCTACCACATCTCAAGAGTGGGCTCTGAAGGCCTCGAAGATTGCAGGAATATTCTCGTAGATCGCTTGTAGAGAAGCTCTTTAATAGCAGCGTCGCAACTGTAGAGGGGCAAGAGCAAGAGAACATGATGCATCGCGACATAACGTTGCACCATGAATGTAACAAGATATTAGGGTAGCCTCGCCCGGTTCACCGATCCCTATACCGACATGCCTGGGGCTTTCAATCGCGGCTTGTTCTCATGTTCCTTCCTTTCACCTTTCTCCTTCTCTCTCTCTCTCTCTCTCTGTCGTTGTTTATCTTTGCTCTACTTTACTGCTAGTGCTTACGTATATATATATATATATTACAGATTTATACAGCTAACTATACGCGTTAAGGAAACGGGAAGTGATCTATTCCGGTAAAGCCCATCTTCACAAATTTATTACCGCAGTAAACCTTCTGTACACGTTTTGTCGAAGACGAACGAGCATCGTCACTATCTCTATTTTGACAATACACCCCACCATTGTGTACGTTGGTATGTATTACTAACTGTATTCGCCCCGACTAAGCCAATGAATCAGCTTGACACTCAATTTACTTGACATTCTATCGCAGAGAGAACCGCGAACAACATCCACAACGTATAGCCCACCTGGTAACAGCATGCTCCCCTTTGGAATACATTCCAATCTATTTCACTTCTACAGTCCGATTCCTTGCACATTATGGGTAATATAACCAAGGTAGAATCTCACTGGGTAGTCAGCGCCTACAATTTCAGAGGCGTTGTTTCCGTGGCTGCGTCGAATTTCCTATTGAAACGACACAGGGGACATCACCGATGTTTCATAGGTATATAGTGCCGTATAAGATTTATGCTGGAATATACACGGAATCAACGAAAAAGAATATTCGAATCGAAGGATAAGAATATGGCTTGTTGCCATTGCTATTTCAATTCTTAGCTCGAACAAAGTGCCATTGTTCATCATTGCAGTTGCCATAATTTGATCGACGAAAGCATCACGTAAGGATTTTTCGTTAAAAAATTTTTGTTCGACTATGGTTTATTTACAGCCGGGGGCTATTGAAAGGAAACGTGGAGTAATAATGGTAATTTCTGAGCGGATAAGTTACGGGAACATTCCATTGCAATCTATAAAAGTCGTACTTTCAGCTTCTATGTAGGTACTTTTATATAGACTGCTGGCAAATAGAAGGACGTAACGCATCTTGCTTCGCGTCCTAAATCTTGTGAGTTAAGCCCATTTTCCGCTTTCGGCTGTTATGGCACAGCAACATCAGCTAGCGAATAGATTAGTTGGGTTGCAATGATGCACAATTATATTGTACTGCACCCCACTGGTTTGTCCTTAATTCGACCAAGGGGACATTGTGTCGCGTCAGTGACGTTATCGCAGCGGACGAACAAGCTCTCGGGAAGTTTCCAAGAGCACGGTATCAAATCGTGGCTAGCTGGCGTGAATTCACCGTGCGCGGACAAATGTACTCCGCATTCCTTGTACCAAAGTCCAACACAGAGTCCAACTCACAGTGTCGTCGTGTGTCCGTGCTCCATGGTCACGGTTTCGTCAACGTAGCAGTGTGGTGCCTCGCTGTATATATGCGCGAGCTCGGACCCTGGAACTGGGGGAGAGAGAGAGATGCTGCTTGGAAATCTCGGTTCTCGGGAATAACGAGCTTTCTGAACACGCGAATCCACGGGCAAGCGGATCTTTTAGCTATGTATATCTAGCCACACGTAGTGCCACGATAAGCTCGCTCGTGGAAGAGCTAGTAATCGAGGGGACGAGCGAGCGAGCATTTGCAGTTACGCTTGCACACGACTGTTGTATTGAAGATGACTGTGTATATGAATATACGGGAAGAGTTTTGCGAAGGAAGATACAGAAGGAGACGATTGTGGAACGAGGCGAACGAGGACGATGCCCAGTAGGGTACGTGACCTACGAAATCCTGACAAATGGCTGTCTGTTTTGTTTTCATTTCTCTCTCTCTCTCTCTCTCTCTCTCTCTCTTTATAGATCCAAGCAAAAGAGGACGTAACCAGAGCACGCTTATGTGCAACCATGTACATCTCGCATCGCATAATTCTCCGTCTCTCTGGAACGAGTTCCCTCTATAACGTTATCCATTCTCAGAATTCATCTGGCCACTCCTTCCACTCCATACTCCACCAGAGTATGAAACAACGAAACCCCAAGTAATAAACAGTTCTTATGTATAGTATACGAAGGCTCACGGTGTTTGTATACCGGCAAGAAAATAAAGTTGATGTACCACTCGCGTGTTACATTGCCGAATTATCCTCATGAAAATCCAACCTTTGATCCTCTCGAAGAATCACTGGATATTTCGTGGAGCACCGAAATTTGAGAAGGCGCTGTATACCGGAGAATAAAAATGATCGTTCTGAAAGGATCTTCATGAAAGAAATATTTTCAAGAGCAGCTTACAACGATTGTAGAGTGAGCAGTAAAAAAAATGACTGACAAACATCAAGTGCTTCGCGATTTCGCATTTTCTAACAAGGTAAAGAAATTGTTCGTGAACAATGTCTACCTGGAAATCATCAAATTATCTTAAAGACGTTTCTCCACGTTATCAACAGATGGCGCTGGGATGAAGAAGTAATAAACTGTGATAAAGCTTTTCCCTATATCATTATACATTATACGTGGTTTTTTTAAAAATATTTGTGCAAACGAGGCAAAGCGGAAGATCGTAGGGGGTTGTATCGGGAAGAAAGAGGGTTGCTATAGAAGAGATATTTCAAGTTAAGGAATTACGAGGCGAACTGAGAGTGGCATTTGTGCATAGCAAGATCGAGTTGTATCATAACCTTCGTCCCTGCAAGCGCTGATCATCGTCTTTGGTAAACCGTACTAAAAAGAAGATGAAAAAAAAAAAAAAAATAGTGTAGCACAGACCGACTGGTTGTGGACCAAAATCTACGTAAAGCTGTGGGAATCCTCACTTCCGAGACAAGTTCTCGTAAAACCTGATGCAAATAAACTGCGATTTCCCGCGACTTATTGACGTTACGGCAGGCTGTTGCTATCGTTGGTGATGCGAGCACAACGCCCTGGACATAAAATATTTCTGATCTTGGCCGCCTCGTGTAAGGACGTAAAACGAGATTCTCGTTTTACTTTTTTTTTTTTGAAAGATACTGAGAGTTTTTTTTTTTATTATTCCATCGAGATGGTAGCGTGCTTATAGGCTCGTATGGTTTTACATCCATCCCCTGCTGTCGGGGTACTGAAATATTTTGATATGACGCCAGGTATAGATCTCGTGGGAAAAGAAAAGAGAGCTAAAAATTGCTCTAAAATCTCGCTTCTTTCTAGAGGAGTTGGAAACTTGACATAAGGCAAGTCACCTTCTCACATACACTACCGTTCATAAGTATGGAAACACTCGCCCCAGATCCGAGCCACACAAGAAGTTGTATCGCTCTTTGAAAAATGGAGATATCTCAATTTCCCAAGCGGCGTTCTAAAAAGGACATATTTAGCTTCATTTACCTTTTTTGGAAAAATTTTTGCGATTTTTTTTGAGCCCGGTACGCACTTTGAAAAATGGTCATTTTTTGGCTTTTTTTGGAGGGTGGAAATTTTCCCGCATATTTTGTAAAAAAAATTTTTCAACTTTTTTTCCGTGAAAAATTTGAAGCGGGGAGTACAACCTTCAATCTTATTTTTTGGAAAAATTTTTACGATTTTTTTTCGCAAAGATATTTAACTTTTTGCAAAAAACGACCATATTTATAAGGGGTAGTCTCACTCTGAAACTACTGGGTTTTCGAAAAATTACTAAGAGGGTAAAAAGTTGCATACAATCATTTTGGATGTATCACATTTTTTTCAGAATTAAAAAAACAAATTTGAAAAAAAAAAATTTTCAAAAATTAAAAATATTTTTTTTTTTAAATTCTTTCTGAAATCAACGAAATATTTTTTTGATCGTGAAAAATCGGGTCTCTTACCTCATCTACACGGCTTTTTCATCGAAAAAGCCACCTTTCGCTGCGATTACAGCTTTGACGAGACGTGGCATCCGCTCGATCAATTTGTCCATTTGACCCTGCTCCAAACTGGCCCAAGGTGGCTTTTTCGATGAAAAAGCCGTGTAGATGAGGTAAAAGACCCGATTTTTGGCAATAAAAAAAATATTTCGTTGATTTAAGAAAAAATTTTGAAAAAAAAAATGTTTGAAATTTTTTTTTTCGAATTTGTTTTTTTAATTCTGAAAAAAATGTAATACATCCAAAACGATTGTATGCAACTTTTTACCCTCTTAGTAATTTTTCGAAAACCCAGTAGTTTCAGAGTGAGACTACCCCTTATAAATGTGGTCGTTTTTTGCAAAAAGTTGAATATCTTTGCGAAAAAAAATCGTAAAAAATTTTCCAAAAAATGAGATTAAAGGTTGTACTCCCCGCTTCAAGTTTTTCACGGAAAAAAAGTTGAAAATTTTTTTTTACGAGATATGCGGGAAAATTTCCACCCTCCAAAAAAAGCCAAAAAATGATCATCTTTCAAAGTGCGTACCGGGCTCAAAAAAAATCGCAAAATTTTTTCCAAAAAGGGTAAATGAAGCTAAATATGTCCTCTTTAGAATGCCGCTTGGGAAATTGAGATATCATCATTTTTCAAAGAGCGATACAACTTCTTGTGTGGCTCGGATCTGGGGTGAGTGTTTCCATACTTATGAACGGTAGTGTAAGTCGCATTGTTTTCCCGTAAGCAATTAGTTGGAATAATATAAATGGTCATAACACTTCTTGGTCCTTCAAACGATATTGTAACAATGAAAATCGCGTCTTATTCCAATTATTCCTTGAACGCAAGGGTTGCGCACATCTCAATCGTTCCTCGTATAGCAGATGTATTAGGAGAAATTTGACGGTACGCAGAACGAAAATCGTGTCACAATCGTTGCCGCGAAAAGTCCCAGTCCGGATAAATGTCACGGCAGAGAGTCTGGCATTGGAACAATGAGAAAAAGCAATACAGGATAATGTATGGGAAGGAAGAGGAAGAGCGGTGAGCAAGTGCGCGGGAGAGTGTTAGGATGAGAGAGTCACGGCGACGCCAACGAGGTTGAGCAAGAGAGAAAGAGAGAGAGAGAGAGAGAGAGAGGACGTCGCGACGACGCGAGAGTGAGGGGATGAATTGGGAACGCAAGAGGGTTGGTTCGCAGCGCTCTCAGTTACGCCGCGCCCCTTGCGAAGCGCGCTGCAACGAGCGCGAGATAACCGTGACACAATACGCGAAAACTACCCCTATCTCGAACTAAATTTTTCCGACGAACCGAAAGATTAAAAAAAAAAAAAAAACATCTTCATTGTTCAAGATTTCTTGCAGCGTTTAAAAAAATTTACAATAAACATGAAACTTTGGCTAGGAAAAAAAAAATTAATCCCTACCGTTGGAATGATCTCTGTGATCCTGAAACTTCGTGTGTCTGCATGAGAAACTCTGTGATCGAGTGGAAAGTTGATGAAGGAGAGAGGAAAAAAAAATCTGGTCATACTGACAGTGATGTGCTGAATTATCGATGTGAACGAGAAAAAAAAAAAAAATATCCAGTGGCAGTGAAAGTGCGCGTGCTCTGCAGATGATTAATATTAATTTTTTTTTTTTTTGCGCCACAGACTTCGATGTAGCATCAGTGGAGTGTAAGAATTTACGAACGCGCAGCGGGGAAAACGAAAGGCGGGAAGAAATATATGAAGTGGAAAAATGTGTATTTTGGTGATATAGAGATCGAATAAGAGAACGTTATCGATAATCGAGGATGAAGGGACGTCCCCCGTGTCATAATTCTCATCGTCAAGTGTCCCCGCTGTTCGCATCACTTTATTCTTCATCTCGTCTTGGTACATTATCGATGTTACGGCGGCTCGCTTCGCCAATACTTCATCCATTGAGTGTATCAGCCCCCTGGGACACGTTGACCGATCGACCTGACCCATACGACGCGACGTCTTAAAATTCCTCGCGTAGCCTGAAACACGAGAGTGACTCTCTCGTATACATCGCAAAACCATCGCGATCGAACCATCAACCCTCCGATTCACGCGCCGTGTGTACCGCCAGGCTTCGTGCTTGGACTTGATGCGGAGTGAAAAGTTGCCGGCCGGTTGGTTGTCAAGATCGAAGACGACCCACGACGACGATCGCCTTTAGCGTGAAGTGATCGAGGAGGTTCGATTATCACGATGGATGACGTTGAGTCGCATGGACGGACCGGAAACTTGCTGGCATGAGAAAAAATTACCACGATATCAACGGTAAGTTATTCCCCGTGCGATATTGACAAAATCGTCACGATTCACGAGGGCTCGTTGAAAAGCATATAACGAGCCATTGACGTTGTTTTTTTTTTAAATTAATTATTCATAACTAAATATAATTACTTTCAACCATTAGAGAATCTGGGAAATTATTTTTGCCACACACGTGCTCGTAAATATAATATTGATAATAAAAATAATCATGACGATAATACGTGAAATTAACCGAGCGTTACGTTCAGCTGCATCGTGACTACCGCGGTTATGCACAGCTCGGTCAGGCGCAATTCGTTAATTTACTCATCGTATGTTGGTGTAACTTGTGTAACCGCGGTACGACCCAATTTTCTCCCGACCACTGTCAATTTTAACCTTCCATAACTATTGCACCTGCTCTCTCATGATGCTCCGTCGCTCGTCCGCTTAATGCTCATTTGATTTCCTATTTTTCTTCATTGTCGCATAATTATATTTCTCACGAGTTACTTTCTGCTGGGATAATCGTAGGCTCGAAATATGCATCTTTCTAACTCATCGTCGTTCTCGAGATGCCAGGACAAAAAGTTGATAAAGTTTTTCGACTTATTTGGTCAGAAATATTTCAATGTTGACGCGGATTTATAATTTACATTGCACAGTATCATAATGGCTGGAAAATAATCAAATTAAAAAAAAAAAACAATTTTTGAGACGTTTTTTAATAAAATTTTATTATTATTCTTCAGAACAAAAATGTAGTCTACTCGTATAATGGCGCGGCATCATTGTCGAAAACTAAAGAGTTTTATGGTGCTGGGGAACAATAAAATATTCGAGTCGATGTTTTTTTTTTTTTTTCGTTTTCCTTACGATTGGGTCGAGAGATTTTGACAAAAACTCCATTAGATTTGTGATAAGCGAAAAACTTGGAGCCAAGTATACCCTCTGCAAGTCCGTTAAGTCATATAATGTATGTATATAGTATATTATACCAATCCAATTTTCAATCCACTCCTGGTCAGAGCCGAGGATTTAATTTTATCGATGCAATTCCATTGCTCGAAAAATAAAAAGCCTTTCATAAATATTTCGTTCCCGCGCTACACGATCGATGCGCCGTTCTTACTTTTATATATTTCATACATGTCTTTTGTTCGTCGTCCCAATGGGATTCCCGTTCCGAGACTATAAATAAATTGTTTGCTCGCGCTCAATATTTCCATCGCTGGGTCGAGGCTCCAGGAGTATCCATGATACACGCGTAACTCTCTCGGTACACATGCACATATTGAGAAAAAAAAAAATCGACAGAAGCCTACTTTGTGCCAGGGAGATTGACGCGTAAAGGATTCTTCGCGTTTAACATGAATACATATATATTTATATAATGGGAACAACGATAAAACTTTGCGCTCGTATATGATTTATCGGCTGTTTCATATAAAACGGTATTGCCCATAATTTCTTAAGGCAGCACGGACTTGAATATTTGATATACTGAATCGTTTGTATACTGCAAATAATGCGTGATCAAGCACGTGCATAATAAATTTATCAACATTATCGGCTGTTCATATTAAACTGATGAATCCAGAGTCAACAGATTTAGCACGGTTCATATAATGGTAAAGGCGTTAAAATCGCCCATTTTGTTTGATACAATATTTGTATTGGATCGTGAAATTTAATTGATTTTGCATGATATTGGGTTCAACGAATTTTTCAATCGAAATTCTATGGTTAATGTGAGCAGTATAGTTACGTTACAAATTTGGGGCCATGGATTTGGCATAAATGTCTTGAGTATATATAGTTCAGATGTACAAATCGTTCGCATGATCATAAAAATATGCGAAATTATGATGAATCTCAGAATTTTTTAATTGACCAACATAACGATAATCTCAGCAATTTTTATTTTCTAAATATAAGTTTAACGGTGCAACTAAATTACATTTTATTCTGCGTTATATCTCATACGTTGGTGTCTCCGTTCGATGTGTACAGTAGAGTGGGCAAGGTCCAATCGAAAGATTCGACTGGATTAGGGAGTTATAAATATTTTTTTCCTTCTTATATCGCAAGTTCCGACAGACCACACGTCGTCTGAATATAAAAAGGTTTGTTGGTTGTCTCAAGGAAGAAGCGATTATGCGGGAACACGTGCGAGGAGCCCAGCAGACCGTACAGGAGGTGTCTTTTTTTTTCCACTTTATCTTATTCCATTGTGGCAGTGAACTCGTACTTTTCTTTCTTGAATATGGTCGGATAAAAGCTTCGGCCGGGAAATACGAGATTATATATCCGCATAAATCACTGCGGGAAATTCCTGTTTAACTCGTAAATGGTTGGATAACAAAACTCTCGCGCTTTCGCGTCTATACGTGCGGCTTCTCCGGTGATTGGAAAAATTTTGAAATTTTCTCGAAACACAAATTTCGTGTATATCAACTGAGGATAAATTCAATATAGTGATAGAAAAAAAATTAGTCGTCGTTTGAGTGTTGATTGACTTTTTTAAAATTGATGACACGTAAATTAATTTGGACTTTTCCACGAGAATTCGGGACTCTTTATATGCGACTTTGTGCTCTTGGAGTTTCGGTGATTTGCCCGAGAATCTTCGAGGGAAGTGATGAAAGCTATAAAAAAAAAAAAGTGTCTTTCTTATATACCGAGCTTGGACGTGATGCAGTAGCGCTGAAGCCCCGCGTATATGCGTCGTCTTCCTTCCCCAAAATTAACTCGCCAAAGTTCGAACGAGCTTTTAACTATCCTCCTTTATAAACCGGAAATGATGCGAGGTTGAAGAAGCATGTGAACAAGAAGGGTGCGGAGAAGTGGAAAGGTTTGCCCGGAACGATTTTAGCAACTCTTTCCAAAGATCACCGCACGATCGTACATTATATTGCTCGAAGAAGACCATTTGCGAAGCCCTCGTCGCGAATATATATATATATATATACTTGTCACCTCGTGTCGAAACGAGTATACGTCGAACTTTTAAAAGTCCAGTGTCGGAAAGTATATGAGCCGAGTCAAAGTTTCCGTCGTTGTCGTCTCGAAGTAAAAACCATCACGATTGTAGTACACACTTGCAAGCTCGATCTTCATAGCAATTTTTATGCACATACATGTATACAAAATTTCGCACCATCTCGCGCAATGACTATGCTTGCGTCTCTGGGTTGAAAATCTCGTACGAGCGAAGAGCAAAGAACTTGAACTTTGGTTGATTTTTCTCTTTCGATTCAGTCTCTCCATTCGGAGCTTCTCCATCATCTCGCGTTTGCTCCCTTTATTGACCTCGGCTGTCATTGTCCAAAAATAAATTTTTGAAAGACACCGAAGAACAAAACTCCACGCTACGAAGTATTTACGAGCGAAGAAATAAAAGACAAGACGGAGTGAGAAATTGCATCGTGACTGACGATTGTTCCACTTTTTTCTCAACATAATTCCTCCTTACTTTCGCTCGTTACTCACGCGTATGTTGTATACCCAACTACTTTACATCAGCGTTCCAACGCTTGCCAAGATATTCTCCGGAGTTTCTCGCGAGATAAAAGAAACGAGAGTTTCTCTCACTTCGTTTCTGCGGTGTGAGAGGACGTCGCGTAGATGTAAAAATATAAATATGGTTAGCAAGCCAGCATGATTAATCATCGTGAATAACAATTCTTTGGCAAAGTGTCACGTCCATCGAGCGTGTGCGTGAGAAAGGTCTCGGGAGATGCATACCTGCAATATGTCTATGACATATCACGCGGACGTTACGACGCGAAGCAGAAATAATGAGGGAAACGTTAAGAATCTTGTGCCAAATGTATACAGGTGTCAACTGAGTTTCCAGCTTAAAGAATTTGTCTTTGAGCTAATTTTTTTTTTTTTTTTTTTTTTCATAAAAGTTGATACTTTTGTCTTTTACTATGCATACCGTGTAGTTGAAACGATTTCGAGCAAAGAGATTATGTAAATTATTATTTTTCATCGAATAAATGTTTTCCAGCAAAATTGGCTTGGGTAAATTTAACAAAAATTCGCTGTTTTTCCGGTTCGTCAGAGTACGAATGTGCTTTATGGAAAAAAATCGATGTAGAATTTCTTTAATGTCTGATGACCGTAAGAGTGTTTCTTCATTAGCTCCGCCCTGATCTAACCGGGGATGAATCGTTTGCGGCCGCTGAAGCAGAAATTGCCAGAGACGGAATTCCGATTTGGATTTTGTTTTGTTTTTGTAAAGCCAACCTCGATAATCCAATCGGGCGGATGGGCATACAAACGTGTAGCCGCAGAGATTCACGTCGTTTGGGAACTAGATTTCGCCAAGATTAATTTATAGTATATATATATACATATATACAAATATATAGACACCCACAGAGATCGGTTGAAACCACACAGAGAGTGTGGGAAGATTTCGTCCTGATGCTTGGTGCTGCCGGGGTTAAATGGAGCTTAACACTAGGTTCTGCCATTGCCTGGCTCCACGTTCGATATCAAGCGACCACTCCGATGTATACATTGGTTTGCACATACATACACATATATATATATATAAATGTGCTGGTTCTCCCTAGAACAGTCTCTCTCTCTCTCTCTCTTTCTGTCTCTTTCTCTCTGGCTGCTCTTTCCTCTTGCACGTAACGGATATCCGGCGGGCACTTTGTCAAGGGAACTTCTGGTTCGATTCTTGATCCTTCTCGGCTTAGCAGGATGCTACGTTTCTATTCCTGTACTATCGGGGTTCACCGATCCTCGTTCCGATGAAGCTAGGGCGCATTGGGGTTGAGACGCGAATGAAACTGATGCCATCCGCGTTCAACGTGCCTGCACCCATACCCGGATATAGCTGTCGGGGGATCGACGAGAACCGCGATGAACGCTGAGTTTCGAGCCCAACACGGTATAGCTCCGGTATGTGGACTTGTCTCCACAGCCCGCAAGAGTCGTGTTCTCACCTCGGCTATTTCGTGTTAGATTGTGGAAATGAAATCAAGCCAGAAGTATACGCTTCGCGTTGTCGTATTTTTTTTTATTAAACGATAAAACGTGCAATCTATATTGGATCCGAATAAATCCCTCTTCTCTCGACATCATCGATAAACACGGAAAAGAAAATAGTGTGCAAAAAAATTTTACGCATAAAAAAAAAAACAAATTCTGGAGAACAAAAGTTATATAACTCCGAGTCCGGTATAGGTTCCAAGGAAAGACGAGTAAATGCTTTCATTTACATAGAGATAATGAAAGTTTTTATTCTATAAAAAACGTTTACTATTTAACATGGATTATGTCAATCAACACTAAATAAGAGACTGGGTAAATAAACAATGATCGCCAGTACCGAATTGTAACGAGAGTTTGCTTTAGTATATAATATGGTGAATTCTATTGCGCACGCAAGTTATCGTTTCTAATCGATCGGGACATAAAAATGCCACGATTTTCATAGAGATTATCCCGTTTTTCTTTCCCCAAAAGCGCATCAATCAATTTTTCTCGTTTCGAGCTCGTGGATTGGGTTTCGTGCGAAGCTACCTCCAGGGTGCATCACGTAACGTGTGCAAAAATGCGAGCCCACGACCGAGCAGTCTTACATCGAGAAATGTAATTCACATGTATATACCGCACAGCGCGCGTTAACGTTGGAGCGTTGGATAGACGCATCGATCATTTCCCTCGAGAAATTTCGTAAAAGTAGGTTTTTCGATGTGGATACCGCGCATACGGTCTCGGGGATCTATGTCGGATATCCTATGTGTAATCTTACAGTGATGTATATATACATACGAGGTGAATAGGAGTGAGAAGAACCAAAGCGTGCATAGCACATTATAGGGCATAGGTTTTCACGTCTATTTCTGATAGCAAGACCGTAATAAAGAGCGTTGGGTTGTTGCAGTTATATCGACTCTGGAGCAAGAAATATCGACGAGCTGATGTGCGCCGCACGAAGGAAAATCTACACACGTTTTTCTCCTCGCTCATAGACTCTATAGCACTCACGTAACGGGTTTTACATCATCGAAATCGATATAGCGCCTGGTATGCATCGAGGTGATCGAAGAGTTTTCTCAAGCCTGATTGCCCTGACTTGAATTTCCATTCCGCGCGATATAGAGACAATTTTCGAGTGAACATAGAGTTTCGTTAAATTTTCACGAGAAAAGTGTGCTTCGCGATGGCTTATCATATGGAGGGAGACATTTTTCGCGAAAAACGTGATGGATGGCTTGATTTTTTTCTTGCGCGTCACTGTCAGCGAACGAAGGACAATTATTTTCTCATAGATTTTGTTTCTAATAAGAATCTACGTATACCATTTTATAGGAAAAGGATTCACGCACATGCTGGGCCCTTGCAACTTTCTATTACTCCTGGTGAATTTTTATTTTTCAAATTGCCATATCGCGTGAGTCGTGGTAAATAATTTTGCACGGATCTCAGCTTGATTTTGCGTTATCTTTCAATGTATAATATACTTTCCATGAGGAACAAAGTCCAGAAGAGCCTATATATTTGTGATCTGTAAAATTGGTAAAGTTGATGCCTGGAATTTGGGGACAAAGTTAATGTCTCTCAGGGTCCATGGTCCATGATAAAAAATCTGAACTATTTCATATAGGTGACCCATAAAAACACGGTACATGGTTCATTATCGGAATCCAAAATCGTCAATATTCAGTGAAATGTGAGCTGGGAAATCGCAGCTGTGATGCATATGCATTGAATTATTCGTGAACGTTCGATGGTACTACATCGTTATGTACGAGACGTCCAAAACACGAAGTACATTTATAAAACTGTGGATGATTCGATGAATACTCATTGATCCAGGAGATTGACAATAATTAATTAACAAATAATCCATTTGATATTTTATTTGCGAAGCAAATCTACCGTGGAAAAAGTGTCAAATTGTACATTGTAAATAAATTTTATTCAATTGAAATAAACGTTGAATACCAACTTAAAAAAGTATATCTGATAAAAAACGAAAAGGTATGAATGAAAATCCTTTCTTATTTTCTCGAATCATTGAGTTTTGTGCACGTGCTCTCTCAGTGGTGGGGAAGTGATCTCGGGGTGTAACGACCAATTGACCCTGTACCGAATCCAACGAAGGAAATATAACTGGGATTAATCGTCGCGGTGAGATGGAACGGGAAATTAATGAGACTCTCTCGCGGTGCAAAGGAGGTTCGCGTCGGTCGGATGTGCAGCTACATCCGGATTTCAGTGAATAAACTTTCATAGAGCGCTATAACAAATCGAGAAAACCAGTATAAGTTATCACCGTGTAGATTCATCTGGGGCAGTGATTTTCTCGCTATACACGCTTGTTAAACATCAAGTTCAAGGTCTCCGGGTCCTAAAAATACCAGAGAGAGCCGCGATAATATCACGCAGAAAGTCTTTCAAGTACAACGATCGTCGAGGGTTGCCTTTTCTCTTTCGATTCTCAACGCAACTTCGTATAATATTCCCATCGTCGAAACAAAAACAAAGAAGAATTTTCACCCTTCTATATCCACCTTGTCTTGGCTCGTGCCTCGAACGACCCTTCTCAAGATTTTTTCTTACCTCTATCCCTGTACCCCTCTTGTCGCGTTTACAATACGAATTAGCATTCTCGTCATGCCAAAGCGAATGATAAATAGCATTGAAACATCGAGAGGAGATATATTCATTCACCGTAGACACGCCCGGGCACAATGCGGATTTATTACATTAGCATAAATTTCATTTCAATAAAAATACATTATTTCTATGAAAACATGTAAATTGAGGAAAATCTATCAGCGTGACTTTATTAGAGGGGTATAAGATAGCCGATAAATTTATACCAATCGGAAATCGGCAATTCTCGCGATAATTACTTTTGAAGATCGATTTTTTAAGCACAGTAATTTTAGTTGGAACAAACTCGTTATTTCAATTATTTAATCGCGGATTCAGATTATATAATATTTCGTTTATCGTCCTTAGTAACGAGAAAATTAATGAAAGATACATAATGAATTTCAATTGGCCATGTAAATTATTCCAATAAATGAATTATAAGAATAACGAAATACAGTTGAATAATTTTGTATGCAATTTGATGAGTGCCAATAAGACGATCCTCGAATTTGCGAGAAAATGATTTTTTTTTTTTTCAACAATCAACGTCCCTCGCAAATATAGGAGACGAGACTTTGTATGCTTTAACGAATTGGTTCACGATCTCGCAGGGAAGAATTCCGCGAATTTTTACCGTGCCGATACTGTCGAAGAATTTGTTTCATACATTTTTTTCTTCTTCTTCTTCTTCTGTTTACTGCTCATCGGGACTTTTGACACTGAGCATCTGCAGATGAGGAAGCGAGAGCATAATAGTTTTAAAATTACAAGGACAAAGTGCCCGTGGAAGCATTAGCATATATACTCTCGGCATCGTTTCAGCTTTTAATCCTCCAACACCCAGTACCATTCCTGATGGCGCAAAAGTTGCAACCCCTCCAGCCGGCTCAGAGCCGACGAATAAAAGTAAAAACCCCTCTATATCCGAGTTTCTTTTTCTTTCCGCGTCGCAAATGAGGAAGCGAGAGAGAAAAAAGACGCAGAGAAGCTGTGCGGAAAGCGCGTCGTCGTCGTTGTCCATGATGTATAGCAGCGCGAGGGTGGATACGTAAATCAACTTCGTAATCCGATTCAATGGATTGCCAGCACTCGGCGAATAAAGTCTCTTATCGTCGTTTCTTATTTAACTCTCCCATTCATACGAATATGTGTGATATTGTATAAAACCCACCGACTGCTATACGTGCTCTTTTTTTCTCGATTTGAATTCAGTTTTTTTTCCCTTCCTCTTTCGCAGGATTTGCATTCATTGGCCGAAAGTCCGATTTCTCAGGGGTGTAAATGATCAACTGATCTGACTTCAATGTATAGGACATATCTTTTGCATCCCGCTTGAAAATGGAGCACTTGCGGCGCCATGTAAAATCCATCTTGGAATGCAAAATAAACACCTTTTTTTTTTAAGGTTTATTTATGGACGAAATTTTTTGATTCAAGTGACATATCTTGAAAGTATCTATAATCCTAAATGTTTAGCTCAAAATATTTCCAATAAAAAAGTTATGATTATTCGAGCAAAATGTGATTTAAAAAAAATATAATTTATAGCCGGGCAGTACTTGCGATGTACTGGAAGTAAAGTGCTTGAAGTATACAAAGTACTTTGAAAGTATTTCAACTACCGTACTTAAATTCCCAAGTGCTCGACCTGTACTTCAAGTTTTTGTACTTAAATTTTCAAGTACTTCCCTGTACTTCAAGTACTTTTTGAAGTACCACGTGTAAAGTACTTTTGTATACGTCTTGCTAATGGTTGCATGTATAACGCCTTCGAATATACAATTGAGGAATGTTCTGCGCCATCTTTGGTTAAGATTGTAAGGAATGACCGTTCAAAGGCTCAGGCTACGGTAGTTACGGTGTCATTGTCAATGCATGGCTGCGTTTTTAACTATCCGTTTATTATATTCTTTATTTTTTCTTTTCCAAACCTGAAGCTAAATAAATCTTAATTACAATCGTCAATGCTATTTTTTTTCATTATTTTTAATTCGTCGATTAAATATTTTTGTTCCAATCTGCCTGATCTGAGTGAATTTCACAATGTGAAAATATGTTTTGATACAAAACGTACTTGAATCAAAATCAAATGAGTTCAAAGAGTATGTAAGTAATCAAATATAAGTATTAGAACTTACGAGATGTATATCTGAAAATTAGAAAAATATTTGATACTTGATATACTTGACTCAAGAACTTGGAGCCTCGAGTACTTCAAATATTTAGTACTTTAAGTACTGAGTACTTGAAGTACTTGGTACTAGAATTGCTATGCGTATATTATAGTAAAAGTCATAACGCACTTGAAACCTTTCACCATGTTGCATATCAATAGCACAACAGCATAGCTAGGAAGCAAATAATTATTTTTATAGGAACAAACACTAGATCTCTTCCATAAATTTTTCTTCGTATAGTTATATATACGTATATACATAATTTTAAGAGAGTGAGAGACGGGTTTAGCGAGTTTGCAATATTTAATACCATAGTTTTCGATGTCTCTCACACCCTGGATCTCATACCGTATTCATTTTCACGAGAGTATCAACCCCTGAAATTTACCCTTGGATTTCCCACAGTTTTAATCGGAATTTTCCTCTGAATTGTATATGGGCAACGTCGGATGGGCCAACACCATCACTGTGGAGCCTCGGGGTCTCCATAATAATATACATATAGACAGGGAACCAGCCGGTGCACTCGTTTCACCTCTACCACTATACTCCTGCGGTTGTCTCGTGTTAGCATCCCAAAGTTGCGACTTTATATACCTGTGAGTCCTCGCAAAACTCCATAGTTCATTCACCCCCGTAATTTACATACCCACTAACTTTTCCAGCCCAGCAGCGCACTGCCACATCCCGTTTGAACCGCACGACGTGACAAATTCTCGATGGTTACCTCGTCGAAGTATAATTGGTATAGAACTTTTTTTTACGAAAATTGACAAAGAGTGAAAAATGAATCAAAACCTTTGATTTTATTTTGCTAAGTAGTCCCCGACTGATGAAAGGGGTATATTGCGCGTTACGCTCCGACGATAGGTAGTTATTGTTTAGCTTTTTTGGGACTTCATAACTTGCGAAGGATTCCTTTTAAGGTAGTTCGGTCGAGTTTGGCCGAAGTCAAATTTCATCCGTAATTCAGATTTATTTACGTACAATTTAACCATATAAAAGCTATGATAAATTGAATTGTTGCATAATAACATATTACAAGCTTCTTTTAGGGTGTAAATAATAAGTTAATAATAATTAATACCCGGAATAATGACAGACTCAACTTGACTCATTCTCTACGTTAGGGAGCGAGCTAATCTAACCTTACGCATAAAGTTACTAGATTGCATTCGCGAGTTTTGTTGTATGCTTTAAAACAGTATAATGAAGAACAGGGGGGAAAAAAGGCTCGTCTCGAGGCAAGTACAGTTGAATCAATGCCAGTATGCAATGAACTCGGAACTTGTCTAGTTGACATTGTATATCTTGCCGAACAACTCAAATGTGACAGTTGTTCAGAACCACTTTTGCTGGCGTTCATCGAATCTGAAGTGAGACGCGGATTAGCTTCGGTTTTCACATGTTTTTTCCCCTAGTCTTCTGCTAGCGAGCAGATCCGGTGTATGACAAGGACAGAGACCGCGGACTCGCATTAATTATTGAAATAAAAAAAAACCGTACGGTAAATCGACTTAAATCTTTGGTAAATATCTCTTATAGATATCAACCATTATTGTGGTATGTTTTTTTTTGCCCTTAAACGATTAATTTTTCGTGTACCTGAAATTTCGATAGTTGGCGTGCCATCTGAGCCTTATATGCCCCATAAGAGCAATGTTAACTTATTTATTAATTACGCAAAAACTACACGGTAAATTAATTCG
The DNA here is from genome assembly GCA_963564615.1 of Rhorus exstirpatorius. Classification (NCBI taxonomy): domain Eukaryota; kingdom Metazoa; phylum Arthropoda; class Insecta; order Hymenoptera; family Ichneumonidae; genus Rhorus; species Rhorus exstirpatorius. The sequence goes on from OY751321.1 coordinate 28,245,452, forward strand.
AAATTTTGCAGACATGTAGAGCAAGGTCAACTCTTTTGATTAAATGCAAAAAAACAGGGTGTTAAACGTGAACCTCAATTCGACCGAACTACCTTAAGTTATCGTTAAATCCTCACCGAAATCGGGCAGAATTTCGTAATAATCAACACTTTGTACTTGTTCCAAATTTTATTCGTACTTTCAATGATTTAACAAAAGTTGTAATACTATAGTTTCGAGAAAATTATTTATTTAATTTTTAATTTTACGCATTAAAATAAAGAATAATTTTCAAGCGACTCTGTGAAACAAAAATTTAGTAGTCGCACAATAATATCGTTATACGCAAGGGGTTTTTACGTTGTCGTTTGTTTTTTTTTTTTTGCGTCATCGAGTATGCAAATTCTTTTTTTATTTTCCGCAGTATTCCACTTTTTAAAAGTGCAACAAAAGGACACCACAGTATTGTTTACCGTAATTGTTTGCCCGTTATAACGATCGATCTCCATTGTGGTTAAGGTGTTTTTTTTCCCATTTATTTTTTATCCGTTTTCCATGGTTTTTGTCGCTCTCCCTCTCTTCCTCCCACGCTCTGCGTCTCTCTCTCTCTCTCTCTCTCTCTCTCTCTCTCTCTCACGCATTCTCTTGCTCTTCTATTAGTTGCACGATGCAGCGTTGTTTTTATTTTTCGTTCGCTGGGCTTCGATCGACCATCGATTGCGTTCCCTGTGGGGGTTTTGGGAGGCCAATGGGCCACATGAATGGACGGAGGCAGAGAAAGAGAGATATCGCATCGTGTCATCAAGATAGAACTGCCACGCAGAACGCTCTTTTCAACGCTATAATATATTCTATACACCCACAAGACACTATTATTTGAATATTCAACGTTTTCCCGAACGATCGCGATGGGTCAGCCGGAGTTCTCGGCGAAAATCCTTGAAATTTAAAGCGAGTATACCCGTCGAGTTCCATCGGCTATATGCGCGCATATTTTAATACTGTTTTTTTTTTTTCGCGAGAAATGATTCATTAAAAAAAAATGAAGAAAAATTAATTTATGCGGATGAAAAAAACTCAATGTTCTTCCAATAACCTACTATGTGTAGAGAGTATAAGATCGTGTGCAATACCGAAAGCCCTTGGTGGGGAGCAAGGTCACGAAAAACGATGCATCTCTCGAGAGCGAAAACGCACCAGAGATTTACATGTTTATCTACCGGTATACATAATATGCCGAAGCGAACAGGACGGTTGGAAGTATTCGCATAGAGCCGAGAGATAGAAATGCAAGCCAAAAACCTTCGTCACATTAGTCACTGCATTAATTGGAACGTGCAGCATGCGATGGATGGGGATACACTCCGGAGTGTGTGTCCTCTTTCGTTCATTCACTGATATATACGTGCGTATATAGTGTGGTATGTCGTCGAATCAATTTAACCGGAGGGTCTCTGGAAATTGATTCCGTTATAATTTAGCATCGAACAGAGAGATGCCCTGCCAAGCTACAGAAGGGAACATTTAATCCAACACTCGTTTTGTATTCAAAGGTGATAGTCCAGTGATCCTAGCCAAAAAAGTCGGTTCATAATGCAATCTTCTACAGAATTAATTTTGCTTTTGGAAAAGGGTCAGCGGTTTATCGAATATCTCGTGAACCATGAATCGCACGACAAAAATTGTAAAATTTTTTTTTGTAGATAATGAAATTCTTTACAGCTTTTATTCGGAACTTTTTCCTGCATAGTGCATGGTTTTTTATTTACAGCGTGGCAAACTTTACCAAACATCAACATTTTTACTGCTACATCAACCGTTAATATTTCGAAATAACCATATGTTTGGAAAAGTTCACCACGCTATAAATAAATAAACAATGCTCTATACAGAAAAAAGTTTCAAATAAAAGTTGCGGAAAATTTTATTGTCTATAAAAAAGAGTTCCACTATGTTTATCGTACGGTGCACGGTTCACGAGATATTTGATAAAACGTGTTTTCCAAGATGGCGGATGAAGCTTGATCCACCCGGCATCCCGCCAACTTGAATTTACGCTTACGGGACATGCCTGAACTATTTTCAAAAGCAAAATCAATTCTGTAAAAGATTGCAGAAAACATGTCTAGAATTACTGGACTATATGAGAACCGATGAAAGAAAAAAAACACTCTTCAACGTCCCTCTGTAAGGAAGCAAAAAAAAAACACAAATTTGATCTTATTATTTCCTCACGATTAACTGTGGAAATAAAGTGCGGGGGAAAAAAATGTAAGTACCGTAGTCTGAGATGAATTGTAAATTATATAGTTTCATCAAGCACAAAGTCAGACAGTCGGCTCTTCGAAAAGTGCGTAGGTTTTTTTTTCCACGCTTGTATCACGATTTTTTCTTTCCACGGTAATATCACGAATTACATATAGTACCACTGTTTAAATATACATACGACCCTCATTACTCCGACTGGTTTTTCGAGCTGTGTATACGCAGGATATATATACTCGTTTGCAGTGTGAGGCGAAAACCCGAGAATATATTAAATTAGTCGGTTAACCCGAGCTGGATTATGTATATATTTTCCCGGACGGTTATACCGAAACATACACGCGTCTATACAAACACACACAGACATTTCGCAACCCCACGATGTAATTATACTTTGCCGCAGCGCGCGCGGAAGAGCGTGCGTGTTGCACTTTTTCTCGACGTCTTGTGCTTCCTCTCGAACTCATTTACTCTCCGTGTGACCGCGGTCCTTCGGCACTTATAAAAATATATCGAACATTCGATCGAGTCGACGATTGAATTTTTCTCTTCGAAATCAAATCGTCTTTTCAAGCATTGATATTTCATGGATGCTTCACACGCGTGATTTTCGCGGATATACGTGAGAAGAATAACGCGCAGACCAAGAGACAAAAAAAAAGATGGCGGCTAGCTCGTAATTTCTTGAAAATTCTTTTGCCTACAAATTTTTTTATCACAAAGTCTCTCTCACCATTCGGATTGTACTCGTGCGTTCGTATATCGTTGCGGGCAAGAAAAGGCCGTCGACTCTCGTTGCACACGCGTCTCGCACAGCCGGAATTGAAAAAAAAAGCTTCTCTTTCGATGATATTCTCGAACCGCCGCTGTACAATACAAAAAACATGCTGTACACGTGATTATATGTACAACATTTACGTATACGTATAGTGGTTTGTTCGAGGAAAGTTCCGGCGACGCAATGTTCGTTGAAAAAAAAAAAAAAAAAAAAAAAAAAAATATACCTATATCATCCAGACGAGAGTCACGCAGACGCATTTTATATTATCCCAATGCTCTCTTGGGGCTCTCTCACGGAAATCGAAAAGGAAAAAGGACGAGAGGGCGGAGATACAGTAAAGGCTCGCACTTGGTCACCTCGCACTCGGCCAATTTTGCAATCTAATATTTAATAGTCTTAGCCAGTAGTGGGACCGCAGTACGCCGCATTTCTCCATTTTTTCCAGCCCCAAACTGTTGCCAAAAGCGAGAGTGTACTGTACATAGAGAAAAGAAAATAATCTAGCTCACCCAAAAGCTCGTGAATGAGTCGATCGTTATACACATAACTATACAAATGGGCTCAGCAAAGCTTCGTGTTTCGAATGCGTGAGATAAAAAAAAAATCGTTTTGCGTGTTTCACGAGGATTACGAGAATCGTTCGATCTATTTGTTACAGTAAACAAGAATTATTCAATTCTCGTGTGTCAATATGAGTGATCGTGAATCTTTTTTTAATGCTCCTGCACGAATTTTCGATAGTATAGCCATGAGTGCATGAGATAAGAATATGAATATAATAAAATTAATATGATATGATAAAATATGAAGATAAATTTTTTTCTATATAAATCCATGAAAAGTTTAAATATGCCATTGCCTTTCATTTTCATTCCTACACTGTAAAAAAAAAAAATGGTAAATTCAACTCGAGAAATCGAGTTGAAAAAAATGAGTTATAACAACTCAAATTGAGTTGGGTCAACCGAATATCGAGTTAAAGCATGTACACGAAATAGTTGCTTCAACTCTGAAATCGCGTTAACATATTCGGTCAAAACAGCCACCTAACGAGTTGACCGAACTCATTTCAGAGTTGAATCACTCACAACAGAATAGTTGGTCCAACTTTTTCTGCAGTTCGTTCGACTACGATAATTGAATGAAACAACTCAATTAGCAGCTCTTTGAACCAAATATTAGGTTGATTCAACTACATTTGTGGTTTATTCGATTATCATGCGTCGTCATTTTGACTCTGAAAAAGAGTTGGAAGGACTCGATTAATAGTTCAATCGACTACATTATGTGGTTCTATTTATCACAATTTACGTTGAAACAACCCTTTTATGTGGCTCTTTGTACTACCATAAATGTTCGAAACAACTCTAGAAATAGCTCTTTTAACCAAATTTTAGGTTGATTCAACTACATTTGTAGTTTATCCGATTACTATGCGTCGTCATTTTAACTCTGAAAAAGAGCTGGAAGGACTCGATTAAAAGTTCAATCGACTACATTGTGTGGTTCTATTTATCACAAATGATGTTAAAACAACTCTTTTATATGGCTCGTTCTACTACCATAAATGTTTGAAACAACTCCATAAGCAGCTTTTTCAACCAAATATTAGATTGATTCAACTACATTTATGGTTTATTCGATTACTATGCGTCGTCATTTTAACTCTGAAAAAGAGTTGGAAGGACTCAATTAAAAGTTCAATCGACTACATTATGAGGTTCTATTTATCGCAATTGATGTTGAAACAACTCTTTTATGTGGCTCATCGTACTGCCGCAGATGTTTGAAACAACTCTATAACCAGCTCTTTTAACCAAATATCATGTTGATTCAACTACATTTGTGGTTTATCCGATTACTATGCGTCGTCATTTCAACGAAAAAGAGGTGGAACGACTCGATTAAAAGTTCAATCGAAACTCAAAATATAAATAAAAAATATAAATGTAAAACTAGCAAAGTTGTGTGAAAATGAATTCTATTACTAATCAAAATCGTCAAATGGTAATGGTAATGACGCATTCAATTTTGTAAGTGTGAGCCAGCATGCAGCGTATATCGGAAAATTGATGAACGAAATTCGATAGTAGTCGATAGCGCAATAGGTAGCGTCCCGGGTTAGTAAGCAGGCATTAGGTAGGAAACTTGTAGGTAGGCGGTTCGAATCCCGGCTCAGACAGAAATTCTGTAATGAGTGAATATCAACGGAGAACTTTTTTTTTTCGTGTGATATCATTTCTGTTATATTGTTATCGCGATAAATGCATTATATTTTTTTTTAAATTAATTTTGAAGCTCGAAATTTAAGAAACGCGAAATGTACATCCGGTTGAATGAGCTACATCGCGAGTTAAGACAAACATAAATCGAGTTCGTTCTACCGAATATTTAGTGGCCTCAACTATATTTCTGCGTACGTGGACTTTATTTTTTGGTTGAAGGAGCCACAAATCGAGTTAAATATACCATCGGATCGAGTTCAATCAACCAAAAATGTGGCTGTTTTAACCATGTTGATAAGTCACATCAAATAAATATCAGGTTGAATGAGCCACATCGCGAGTTGAGACAACCACAAATCGAGCTCGTTCTACCGAATATTTAGTGGCTTGAACTATATTTCTGGGTACATGGACCTTATTTTCGATTGAAAGAGCCACAAATCGAGTTAATTGTACCATCAGATCGAGTTCAGTCAACTAAAAATGTAGCTGTTCCAACCATACTAATGAGTCACATCAAATAGATATATTGTCGAACCAGTCACATCTCGTGTTGAGACAACCACAAATCGAGTTTATCGTGCTACATATTGTGGTTAAAACAGCGCTATATATGAGTTGAATCAACTCGAAAATGTGGTTCGCCATATGTTACTCTAGAAATGAGTTGATTCAATCGTTTTCGAGTTGAATTTACCATTTTTTTTTTACAGTATATTTTAGTGTACCATGAATGAATCTTTGTCACTCTTTCGGACGGATATTATTAAGGCATTGGATTGTCGAAATGATCTTAAATAATTTTTTTTTTTTTCAACGAACAAAGCATCTAAAACGAATTTCCGAGGAAAATAATTGAAAATAATTTCTTTGCATTTTTATCACTCGATATGGAAAAGGAAAGATTGTCATGCACCTGAGTTCGGACACGAAGTGGTTTACTAATTAGTACGCAGCAATTATACGGGCAAAAAATTACACTGGATCGCCCTTAAGCCGAAAAAATCTGGAATTGTTTTGAGAATGAGTCTCAGTTTATTTAACTTATCCACGAAACCATTGATTAATAATTGTCGTCATTTAGGAAACTTTAATTTCAAATATAAATAAATATCAATCATCCATACTTTCGGGTCGTTGTACTTTGAGAATATGCAATTTACAAAAAAAAAAGTAAATAATTATAAAAAGGGAAAATCCTACCCGTCGTTTTGTACGAAACACTTTCCCTTCCCGGTGAAAATTGTTTCGTAAACGAATTTATTCCACTGAACGTAATTAGTAGGATATTTGTCGCTCGTAAACTACACACACGGATATGAGTGTTACCTGAAATTGTTGGGTATACATATAATGTGTGAACGAAGTGGAACCAATTTTTTTTTTTGCCTCACTTTTCAAATATAGTCAGGCAGTTTCGTGCTCCGCGGCGCTATTAAAGTCAGACGGAAAATTTGCAAGTGCGGTTGTTCTGGCTGGTGATATTGCGAATGTGTGGGAGGGACATGTATCTCGGCATGATAGGAATGAGAGAGAGAGGCTAGGTGGCGTAATTCTCTTTCTCACTACTCGTCGTCGTCGTCGTCTTGCGGAGAGTGTGGGTGTTGTCGCGTTGCAGCTATATCCAAGGGAATTAATATTGCAGGCTTAATTTTCGGCAGTCTCTTGGTGCACGGTGTTACGATATATATACGTGCTACATATAAATATATACGTCTATACACTTATTACCATGGTGTTTGCTCGGACCGTATAACACACGTCCTACACTCACATGCACACACACACCACACATGGGCTGGCAATTGTTTTTTAGGTCAGCGTGTATGGAAAGTGAACGTGTGTAGATGTAGAAGAGAGATGAGGATACCGAGAGGACTATATATAATAGGGTATATGGGGTATGTCACATGAGCTGATGTAATTTTTGTTGTAGAACGAGAGTTGAAAAGATTTTTTTCTCTTCATTCGTTTTTTTCGCAATCGACGTTTACGAATTCAAGAAGACAATAATATAAAATTAAATAGAAGATAGTCATTGAAAAATGCTTAAAATTTCGAAGAAGCAATTTTATAATTTCAACTCGTAGCTTTATTTTAAATTTCTAAAGTTTCCCAGACCAATGATAGACCCATTCCAGGTGAAATACCCCACGCAATGTATATACGTATGTGACGGGGAGAAATAGAGATCGAGCGAGAAGAACGCGGAGAGGCTTTGCCGATAGAAAATGTTCGCGGTAAAGGGACATTTCGGAATGGTATGTAAATTTGAAGCGAGCTCACCGATGGGATCCATGGGAGAAAGAAGCATCAGTCGTAGGAGCCTCATGATAGGATCGCGCTGGTGGTTGAAGCTCCTGGATCCAAGGGCCCATCAGAAAATACTTTCGGCAGGTTGCACACAGTCTATTATATCCTCTGGGACACACTCTATCTCTCGTTCTCCGGAAAAAAAAAAAAACAAAAATATTATATGTCCGTATCCAGAGGGCGGAAAAACAAACAAATGGTATGGCCCATGTGGTGGCAAAGTTTTGGATCAATTGAAGCAATCAAGTGGACAGTATGACAATACGAAGACCGAACGGAAATTAAAAAAAAATATATTAATTGGTATCAATGGGTGTTGTCAGTCGTACAGGAATTTCTAAGAATCATTTATTACTTTTGATTGGTATCAATGGTCTGTCAAGTCACATAGAAGTTGAATATAAATTCGATACATTGAATCATAAAAAACGTGATTTTTAATTTACCCTATAATTCATTCTATTGGTTGAAAAATTCGCTAATTATATCCACAAAAGGGGATGTTGAGTGAAGTATATTGTCAAAGGAAGTAGATCGCTTATAATGTATTGATTATTAAATTCAAACATCGTTTCTGCCGGTTTCAATTATAAATACATAACAATAAATTCCGGAGAATTTATTCTCCTATTCTCACTTTCATCATGCACGCCACATTCATCTTTTATATCTCGACGAGAGCCATATAAGTGAAAACGTTCTATCACGCATATTGCCCATTGGGATTTGACAATACGATACATAGGTGCGGGGAGCCATACTTCGAAGGATTTGATCCCCGCATAGCCATATTCTCTTTTGTCTCGACTCCCATCCATCTATTTCGCATTCCTCCTGGGAACTTTTATATTTCATTTCATCTGTCGTTAATTCGTGACGCAAAAACAAATATATAGATATAGGTTCTGTTTCTTTTTCCAGCAGAGTTGCCACTACCGGCCACCATCAGCTGTTTTCCGGTTCTCGCGCATTGACGTTTTCTCCCAAAGTGTATGGTGACGATTTGGGGGGATTTCTAAGGGTGTCACATTTCATTCAAGTGTCGAACATCAATACTAGCGACCATTGCTGTACGGAGCGATAGAATAAAATATCGATGCCATCGAATATCCAATCTGGTCAGTTATAATTTTATTAGTTCGATAAAGAGACAGTGTACGACTCAAGAACGGATCATCGGTAGATCGATTTTCGCTCTGTGCCATGTTCAAAAGGGAGAGAGAGAGAGAGAGAGAGAGAGAAAGAGAGAGAGAGAGAGAGAAAAGGAGTTATAGGAAAGTAATATCGAGGTGTGTGGTTTCTTCCCGAAGCCGTTTCCACCCCTATAGTCCTACCGTATGCATATAGAATTCGGTACGATACACGTGAAAGCGTTCAACGTTCCTCGTTTGGCCGTTATACACGTTTTTCTATAGCCGTCGTGAGCCAATAGCCGATATCACGATTTTCAGAGCAAGCCGTGTTACAAGCCCATAGCTCTCGCTACGAGCTTACACGCGAAATTCTGCGGATAGCGATATACACGTATTATACGAACATTGAGATCCCGTATATATGTATAAAATGCGAATCCTCTACGCCAGTTGTACGAATAATCGGCTGATTCGGGCCATTATTCACGCGCGATCGTACGTCGATAATCCTGGTACCGATTTCGGACGACGCGCGACACCTATGCGTGTGTATATTCCCCCCATGTAACGGTGGAAACGTCGTCGAAGCCATCGATTACTCCGCATGTGGGGTAACTGCCACTAATATCAGCGCAACGATTTTCGCGCATTGAATGAATTTTCACGTTTGACTTGGCATTAATCTCTATTTCGGATACTGCACATAAAGACATATATATATATATACATATATATATATATATATATATATATATATATATATATATACAACGGCGCGACCGTCGATTTCAATAATTAAAATCATCCGGAAGAGCACGAACTGTAAAATTGTTTAAATTTAAATACGCCACTGTATGCATTAACTTTATTACGTATGCATATAATTATTGCTCGAAATTTTCAAGAAACTCGCGCAACAATGATATGCATCCATAATAAAGTTAATGTCCTCGGTAGGGTATTTAAATTTTAACAAACGATTCGTGCTCATCCGGATAATCGTGATAATGAAATAGCTGAGAAAAGTGACATAAGAATGTCGGATAAGAAATCAGCGAGTCGATTATTAAATAGATTTTTATATTAAATAAATATAATTGGAAAATATTTCGAAAATATATTTGCACATGCATTTTATCCGTTGGAGATGCCCGAATGAATCTTCGTCACAGCACATGCGGTAGCATTAGACTCGAAGGAAAATGTTTTAATCATGATACGTATAATAATAATAATTACGTTAACAATAATAATAGTAATATTTATGTTAATTCAACCGGCGTATTGAGAGAATGCTACTTTTAAGAAAATATAATAACACGAAGTTTTCGTGGTTGGCCTGTTGTGATCTTACCAACAGAGAGCCACCACAGAGATATATCTGAAAATATACAGAGGGGTGCTTCAGGAAATGAAATAAACGAGCATGGAATATTGCCCTGGCCTGGTAAATACATATGCATACATTATAGTCAAGCTCACGTATATACTGTAAAGCTCGAGGACGTTACTGACCATCAAGAGACGGTGATTTCAACCCTCGGACCCCCTCCCCGGTATACTACGCCCCGTTGTTCCCGACGGCGAAAAATGAGGAGGATTCGCCTACAAATGTCAGCGATTACCACGCGAGGGACCGAGAGGAAACCGTGCAAAAGCGGTCGCAGTAGCGCACACGATTATTTACAAGCCTGTTACGCGCACGTGAGCAAGATACCCAAGAAGATCTGTATACTGTATGTATTCATGAAATAGACGATATACTTATACTTATATATATATACGAAAATCAGTACTAGAATTTCGGATTCAATTTATTCCGATCTCGTCGTCAATTAATTTCCATGATATCGGTGCTAGAATTCGTATACGGACGGAGCCCTTACATACATGGACATCTCCGATCGCGGTTATACGCCAAGGACGATTCGTTTGAGATATAAGAACTTGGTGAAAAAAATTACACCGTCTCATATATATATACGTAGAGATGCGGGGGTGAACGGGGATGAAAGTAATATTTTCCATTTCCATCGAAATTTCAATAGGATATAATTGACAATTTATGGTACACTGTATATCTATATCGCTAACTGTCATCCCTTATAACTTTGAGAAAATTTGGAAACAATCGCGAGTCGGTATCAAATATTTCAAAAATTCAACAGGAAAACTCATTCTCGAACGTGTCATTTGGCACAAAAATTCCAAAAGCAATCGGATGACGTTAAAATTCGGTAAAAGTGTTTTCACCCGTCGGATACTTCATGAGTAACATGAAGTACCTTCGATGAAGTGCCTTCAAGAGGATGAAACAACTTCATAATGTAATTTCAATTGAAATAAATTGAACAGATTGATTTGAGAGAAAGGATATCAATAACGAATAAAGTGATTACATGGAATCATAAGAATCTTGTTAATGGCGATTAAAATTTGTTCAAATGAAATAAATAATATCTTCGCGTTCATGCTACACGATTTACGTGCATGGTTATTGAATATAATCAATCGTACAATACACGAATATATAGATTCACGTGAATTTAACCGGACACCGTGTGTAATTACCATAACTATTGATTGCTCGTGGCAAACTCTGGCACTGATTTTCATGGCTTGAAAATACAGTTATGAGCAGAAGAGCGAATGGAATATACATTTGCATGTTATATATACATCTATAGTGAAACAAGTACCAGGAGCTCACGCGGTCATGTTAATAATTTAGGTTTTTGCTGATAATTGGATTAACCGAATGTACGCAGTGCATTAACGTCGCGAGTGGAAATCGAGCAAAGGGGATTCTCGCGAGGGCTAAACATTATTGTTTATTTTATATGTACTACATATAGATTCGCAACGAAGTGTCAAACCAATCGGTACCGTCACCAATCATACAAAATAAAACACTTAAAAGAGTTCAATAAAAAAAAAAAAAACTGACTCACCATCTGTATCCAATTTTTTTGTCTTTTCAAATTATTTCTTCCAAATGTTTGGTGGAACTTTACATGGCGACGTTTCATAGTGTATCGTTCGCAAATATCTGTTGAATTTTATCGACCACTCTACACAGCAGTCTCATAAATATATTTCTAAATTTCCAACAGCTTGCTTTTACAATTGAAAAAAAAACACCATTCAAAATTTTTATGTAAAAAAATAATAATAATACCGGTTGCAATACATTCGAAACAGAGTCATATTCTCGTGAATGAAGAAATTCTTATCTGAGGTTGTCTGAATGGCGATGTGAATATCTCGTCGGTTGAGAGAGAATTCCGGCGGATTTTTGCTGTCAGGAACAAAAGTTAAAAAATGATATTAAAAACACACACGCATTCACACACACACACACACACACACACACACACACACACACACACACACACACACACATACACACATACAAAATGAAGGAAGAGGTAAAATAATAGTGCGGTAGAGAGGATAAAAAATGACGAGCCATCACGTGGCTCGGCTGATGGCGAGGTTAGCGGTACGAATTTTCGCTCTGCGGAGCCCTCCGTCGTTTTCACTCCACCGTGCGTCCTCTTTACTATATACACGCCCAGCATTTTAAACAGATTGGCCATACTTTCGAGCATTCCCTCTCGCAATTGTGAGCGCTCGCCTGTGAAGTATGCCTCTATATAAAATCACCCTTGTATATGAACGCTCTCTGAGCCATGGTGCATTGGGTGATGTGACGCGTTCTCGTTTCAACCCTCTATACCTCTTCGCTCGCGTGGATGTATGAACGACACGAGAGGAGATAGGTGCATGTCAACCGGTATGGACTGGCCAACACATCAGGAACATCAGGCCTCTCTCTCACTCTCTCTCTCTCTCGTGCATCCTTTCACACATACATACACACACACACACACCTTGCCATCTGTCGCGAAATCTCTTCTCCTGGATCAGCCCATTTTTCCCAGGATTACGCGTCATTTTTTTCCTCCCAGAGGCTTCCCGTATGTTGGACATTAAGGGGGGAAGAAAAAAAAGAAACACATCTGTGCTTGAATCACTGCAGCGATAGTATTTTAATCTGAGATTTAGTATTTTTATTTCGCACTCTGGTATCTATACTCGCTGCAGAGACAAGTGCGATCAATAAAGATTAGCAAAATATATACGGGGTTGGGTAGAAGGCATGTTTGTGATGGAGAAAAAATTGTGGCATAGAAACGTAATACAATTAAAAAAAAAAAGCATGAAAATTGAAAACTCTCACATTGCTTTCTCATTATACCAAGTTACTGCCTCTGCGTGGAAACGATTTTCGTACAGTTTCAGTAGAAGTTAAGTGTATGTAATTTTGACCTCTCCTCACTAGAGAAAGCTTTGTAATGAGAAAGCAATGTGCGAATATCTTCAATTTGCACGCTTGTTTTCTAAATTCGATTCGTTCTTGCGAAATTTAATGTCCCGGCTCGTAGCATACTTATAATATGTATGGTTTTTTGGGCTTGATAATCTCAAGCTTGCGATAGTCAGGGCGATCACAGATATTTTTCGAATATTTCAAAATTTTATGAAATCCGAACCCCTCAAGCGATTCTTGCCAAATTCAAAGTCAAATATTCTTGTGCCACGATGTACTTATATATGGCAAGTTTTGGCCAAATAACCTTAGAATTACGAACGTTAGAGCGATAGAAAACTTTTTTTTGAAAATTTCCAAATCCAAAAAGTTCATAATCATCTAAAATTAGACAACCGTTGCAAATTTTTTTAGAAGTTTCAGCAAACAAGAAGGGGTTCCATGTTTCCATGTGCGCAAAGTTTCAAGCTCAAGCAGTTCAAGAAATATTTCAATTTCAATTTTTCAAAGGTCTCTCTGTACAGACATACATATAGACACATACACACATACATACATTACATACATACAATTTTTTTTCTAAATATGTCTTCTCGATAATTTGGCACATTCTGAACACATGGGCATCACAAAACTCAAAATTACTTTTTGACGAAAACAAAGCTTCCTCTACGGGGAAGCAAAAAATAAATATTGTCAAAAAAGTAGCTTGTGTTTAGATAAAAAAAAAGTTTAAAAATAAAAATAAGCAAGAATTTCGATTAAAATATTTCTGTCATCGATAATTGATAACTCTACGGTTGTGGCAGCAAGACAGAAGAAAAATTAAAGGGTAAAATGATTGTAAAAAATAAATTATACGTCAAGTCTTTGCAAAGCCCGATAATAGGATAGCCGTCTTTCCTTCCTGATGGAGGACGGTATTGTTATTCGAATTGACGGGTCGCCTCGATTCTGCGTTCTCAACGTCATAGGCAAAATGAAGAGACGAAGTGAAATCGATGAGAGGTTAGGTACGATATTCATTGTAATGGTAATGATGAGAGATAGAACGGAGAATGCTATAGAAATATAATAGAGTCCTGTATCCGATGAGGGGACCGCAGGGTATGTTCGTGATCGGGATAAAATTTTTTAAACCGTCACAGGCCCTGTCGCACGAATCTCTTCATATTGGTTCAACGATAACTTCCGGAATCCAGCACTCTTTGTGCTAGTCCTCGATCTTTCACAAAAAAAAAAAAAAAAGATTAATGTCTTTCGCTCATCTGCAAATCATCGCTTGGGTTTTAAATGATAAAGAACCCCTTCCCCATCAAAAGTTTAAAACACGGCACAATGTTCGACTTTTCAAATAAAAAAATATTTCTTCCCAACATGAAATTTCCTTGGACCATATATATTATTACCGATATCTTCCATCCTCTAGACAGTTCGATCAATCGACTTCCGTAATCTTGCATTAAAGTCTCCGACTGTTTAGGCATGACGATATAGAGATACTCGATTAATGAGACGCATACACAATATTATAAATTTAAATCGAACGATATACCAGCTCCGATGTTGTTACATATCGTACAACGAGTATATATATGAGGCTCGAGCCCGAGTGAATCGAGACTGCTAATTGCAAGATAGCATGCCGGTCGCGGTCGACGATGCTAGCTCCCGGGGGAATCACGAATGGGGAAACAATGTCGAGAAGGAAGTAACGGCGGTCTCGCGCGGAAACTGCTGCCACTCTCCTGAAACTCCGACGTCTATCTGGCCGGGTGTGGTGCGAGGCGAGAGAGAGTAGAGTGAGAGAGAAACGTTAGGCGGATAAAACAGAGGGATGCTGCGAGAAAGCGTAGAAGAGAGGCGAGATGTGAACCTATTACGTGGCAATATGCCTATATAGTTTACTTCTATCTCAGCGTATCATACGGATATATAATAGTATCGAGCCCTGAAAATCGAGAAGGGCGTATTTTCCGCAATTCGACCGGTATAGCAACGATCGCTATACGCCTTTACCCTCTCAGGAATCCAGCAGTACCACATAGATTCGCATATATATACATATATATACATGTATTTTACTTTTATGTACGCTGCGGTGTATCATAGTGTAGTTTGAGTACACAGATACGTGTATGCATAAAAGCGAATCTCTCGTACGTGTAGGCTGTTCGCGAGCACAAGCTTCCACGTAGTCCCCGAGCCAATTAGGAGAACTGGGACGTCCCGGCTATAAAACAAGCCTCGTTAAGCAAAAATATTAAGTTTTATCTCAATTGGAGCGTTGCCAACGTTTTTTCAATCCGGCTATAGGTATATCGAGTTGGCGGTGAGAAAAGAACAGAAGGTTGAAACTTTTTCTCTATCCCGGATTTCCGGTTCTCCTGGACCAATCTCTCCCTGTGTAATTTTTGTTTCTCGCGTTATGCGACAATTCGACCAACGTTTCTGTAAATTCGGTGATAACGTATAAAATGTTTTATACACATATACATAATCGTGTTTGGACAATTGCGATGCGTCAATTAGACCTTGTCGCTGAGCTTGTAAGTCATGCTTCGTGAAAGACTTCAGAGGAATTCGAAAAATATGTAGAAAAAAGAATATTCTCCTATAGTTAAAGAAGCTTCCTTATATACACGAGGGTCGTTAAAGGATTACGTTTTTGTATCAAAATTGACTAGTCAATGTATTGAAATTTATCTATTACAGTCTAACGTATTTATGTGCTGGATATAGATTTATAGCAATCAAAAAGGCGCAACGCACTCGATTCAACGCGTGAAATCATGCGAATTACATCCTTTTGGTCGCTGGCAAAAGCTCTTTGGTATACGGTTTTACATATATATGAATTCGGATGTACCGCTGTAGTTATTTGGGGGCTTAAGTTTCGCCACAATAAAATGCATTTTTAAACGATAGTACCGGTGGGACAATGGAGAGCACGTGATAATGCCTTCGCAGCTCTCACCGGAACACGTATAATCACCCTTGCACACATACTTGAAAACGCGCATTGGATATCTCTCGACGAGAAGTATGACGTCACACCGCAAGAGCCAGATTTTGAGGCTGAAAAATTCATAGCGAATCTCTCGTGTCTCTTATTTTTCCCATTTGTATCAGATCCTCTGTTATAGTTTACGTTTTTGTCGACTGCGCCTTCTGATCGACTTCTTCGTGTAATTGCTATATACATACGCAAAGTACATAAGCTCGATGTAACAATATACTATTGCTGTTCCAGCAGCTTTAGTAGCTCGCAATAACATTTGGCCTGTTGTAGCACACACCGGATTCTCCGTTTTCTCTTTCCTCCCGAAACAATTTTCAAGTCCTTCCCGAAGAAGCACAAAGTCCTCTTTAAACTTTTAAACGCGCAGTCAACCCCGTAGCGTATAACTTTCTATATAGACTGACGAATGTATATGAGACTGGCATGATACTAGTACATTGAAAATAACCAGCAGGACAACCCCTCATTTTCGGAGACTGACACGCGACGCTTCTTTCGAGCCTTGCAAGCATTCTCAGACTACTAAGTTACATAGGAAATTCTCCGTAAGGCACGAGAATATCCGGTTTTTTTTTAACGTTTTATCTCATTTGGCTACCACATGGAGATTCGTTTGCATGATAAAAAAATGTTCATGCCAGAGTGCTTAAAATATTTCAAAGTTAATAAATAATCACACTTTCAGATAGACTTCGCTATGCGTCTGCACGTCTCGTTCATGGTCACGTTACACGCGTCAATTGGGTGGAAGAAATAAACGATGAAATATTTCGATAATTCCTTTTGAAAATGATACCCCTTGAATTTCCACCCTTTTCGAGTCTGCACTCACTCTCTCTTTTTCTCCTAAATCGGTCCCCCTGGAGAATCTTATCGCGAGTGCAACTTCTCTTTACAAATCGTAATGATCCACGCGTGTCATCCCCAATGATGGAGGCGTTGCACGAGAAAAAAAAAGCCAAGAAGGTATATCGTCTTAGGGTCGAACGAAGGGATGTATCTATAACAATGAAGATGTGAGCTCGAGCGAATCTACTTACTAATCGCATCTCTATTATCTCTATACGCTTGCTCAGCACTCGAAATTTTGCGCGAGACCACTCGAATCAGAGGGCAAAGGACTCTACTGGTATTTTTCAGCCCTTACTCCTCATCCCTTACCAGGAGATGATAGCCTTCGCGAAAACAGATCCTCGAAACCTTTCTCCCACGTGGACAATCAACACCCTCGTCTCAATGGTATAGTCCTTCGATCTTCTTCTCCTCGTTTCACCCCCCCCCCCCCCTCGATCTCTGTAAAATTCTCGACGAAAGGATTCTCCAGCTCGTATATGTGCGCCTCACGGTCCAGCGCATTCAATCTCTCTTGTCGCTCTATGGTATATCCAACAGACGATCTCTCCCACGTATACGGTGCTACATAACCCGTCTCTGCTCAGTTCGATATGCGATGAAATCGAATTTTCGCCACCAGACAAAAATCCAACGTGAAGCCCTCTCGTAGAAAAAAAAAATCCTTTCACCACACCTTATCTGACCTTCTCGTCATCCATTCTAATGCAAAGTTCATCTTCTCGATACATTCGTCTCGGTATATATAGAGAAGGAAAAACGCGTCTCTTTGATCCAATGATTACGAGAAAAAACTGGAAATCATTCGGGGGAAAAAAAAAAAACATCGCCAGGCCAGACATTCATCGACGAAGAATCAATTTTTCCTTTTCGTTTGAAGGGGATCTTTGCTAACGTGAATTTTTCATTCATGCTTATATCATGATCGGATTACCCTAATTCGGTATATAGATGAATTGGATTAAAATTTTTTATTTCCAAAAAAACGTCAGTTGATGCTCAAATTTGTTTAAATCTTGACGTCTATCGATCCAAAATATTTTACAAAAATAGAATAAGTGCAACGCGCGATGTGTTAACGAGTTTTCGGAAAACTTTAATCCCAATGTTTCCGCTGCAATGATTTATAGTCGTCAGCGAATTCCACGCGAGTATAATTAAAAATGCTTAATTGGCGAGGTATTAAGTAAATTAATTAGGATACCCCGGTGGAACTCGTTGATAACAAGTGGCGGGCGTCTATACGATTATACGTAAGGGGAGATATACGAGAGAAATTCTAATACCAGAGGGAAATGCTGAGAACGAGATGCGAAGAGCCGAAGCTCTTCTCTCGCCTTCTTCGCCCTAAACAACTCCATTCACAAGAGTACGCAGGGTTGGGCCCTCCAACGCTCTCACTCGTGTGAAAATCCCTTCAACGCGTCTTCTCGGTTGCGCCTAAATCTGCGGAAAACCTCGAGTCGACAAATTTAACTCTTTCCATCAGCATATTATTCGCTTCCATGGTTCGAGAAATATGAAGAATGTCCGTATTACAATATAGATTCTGCACTGAGTTATATGACAGTTTGCAATGGGAATTGTAATTTTGTCACTGTAGGAAAACAACTGTGATCAGGGAGCATGGTTGATTTGGCATGTTTCACGCGTCGGGAAAAAGGTATTGAACGATAAGATTGGCAACTACAGTTTGAAAATTTTATCAATTTCAAAGGTACATAATATCCATAGTACAGTTGAGAGAGAGAGAGAGGTGTAGGATGAGAGGTTTGATATAAAGTTTTATTTCAATAGGACGATTTAATTAGCGAACGTTCGGAGAAAATTTTCTCCCCTGCGTATCGCAGCCATCAACACCGTGAGCTCTTATAGGTAGGTAATACCGCGCCTGATAGTGCCTAATGACAACTGCTCCACCCCGACAACTTTTGCACTAATTTTTCGGGGTATCGCGAGAGAAACAGACAGAGCCACGGAGAAATAGTCAAGGACGATAATGACTCCGCGTCACAGAGTCGAGAGAAGCGCCTGTGCTGGCAAACTGCCAAAACTGTTTCCTCTTTCTTAGCCTGGATATTCGTGCGAAATGGAGTCTTCGTGTATATATATATATATATATAAACACATGCACAAATGGTCCTCCGCGAAAGCTCGAACGAATAGACAAATTTCTCCGTGAGTTTGTCGGAAGAGCCTTTGCCCAAGTATACGTTAGTCGTGCGTGAAAACTTACTATACTTATATATATACTATACGCTATGTATATAGTGATAATCATATACAGTGCTGTAGACAGGTGTATATCTTTCGGCGTCCATGTAGAATTGAGATCTTTTATTTTCGGCCGAGTGCCAAAAGGAAGTTGGAAAAATGAAGGATCAATCGTGAAGTCAGTAAGCATTCCTAACAGCTACGAGCTGGATTCGTTATGAGTCCCGTGCAGTACACACGACCCACGATCAACGATCGATTTATTTTATCATGCACTCGGTTGCATCGACGAAAAACACGTTTAATCGGAAAACGAAAAAAAAAAAAAGACAATTTTGTTTTCATATTTTCCATTTCCACATTCAATTTTGCATATTTTATTGGAAATTCATTTCATCCGAAATCCAACAACCAAATCTGTACGCATGAGAGAATATTTTATTTTTAATTACGTTTGGAATTGATAATTTGGCTGATTGCCCGAATGTACGATTTATTTTTGTAAAAATAATCTTTTCCAAAATTAAGGAATTTTATCCTGACGATGATCTTTCATATAAGCGGATTTGTGTAAGAAGCGGATTTGTGTATTATTTCCAACTTTCAAAAGCGACCTTTTTGCATTATTTGAGGATTCTCTCTCTCTCTCTCTTTGTTATTTTCGCGATTATGTGTCATCGCATATTTTCGATGAGAAAGGCAGTCTGTGCTCGATAATGGGGTACGCGGTCTTGGAAAATATACGTCTTTCGTGCACGACAGTGTATAGGGCAAGAGCAGATCCAACGATGAAACAGTCTGACGGGATATGAGAGAAAAAGGATGCCGGAGGATTCTCCTCCATATTTATATGTACAGTATAGCTCGATAGCTCGAGAGATCATGACGTCACAGGCATGGATAGCCCGCGGCCTAGAACCTGAAAACTCAAGAGAGAATATAGGTTGCATATCGAATGCTGGGAACCATAAGGGCGTAACTCATATGCTACAACCGAAAAGCATATGTTGGCTAAGCCCTTTCGTTTTCCCGCAGTCGATATATATATGCGTGCATATTGCCCTTGAGTGCATCAAATGATGGAAGAATAAGGGAAGAAGAGCGCCCACACGGTCCGCGAGACTTGATCAAACTCCCCAGATTTATGGGTTCGCAGCGAGTAAATAATATGCCGCGGTATTTTGCTCACGGCGATCAGCGACATATACGTCTGATATATAATATTACACTCTCATATGTCACCGCTCTTTTCGTTCATCTCGCAAGCCTTTCGCAACGAGAGAGAATTTTTAAATACACCGTCCAACCTCTCTTTCATGGTCATACACGTGAAAAGACACTAATGTATTGCCGTCTCAGTGATTTTTGCGACAACTTCTTGCCGCAGAAACATATTTATATGAGTAAAACATTAATAAAATTTATTTTTCCATTTTTTTTTTTTCGTGAGTGAATATTAGTGCTTCTTGAATATAAGATCAAAGTTATACTATCCTAATTTATTCGCTATAATTGTTGTCCATGGGTGCAACGGCTCTCTATCAATCCAGAGTTATGGAAAGGGGTAAAATGAAGAAATGATTGAATTATGTCGAGCACGAAGTGAAACAGATTGACTGGAGGTTTGGAAATTCTCATCAGTCGGTGTAGTCTTGCAAAGTTATCTTTGCTGCGATTATAAGGTTTAATTGTGAGCAGGTAATTTACATGTAAAACAGACTTTGGGTGTATATATATATATATATATATATATATATATATATATATATATATATATATCTGTACCTGCGCAATCATATAATCAGGAGAGGGCATTTTACGGAAACGACTGCAATCACTGAGCCCTCGTGGCTCCGCTCTTCTCTTTTTCTGGCGCACCAGTTTTGGTACAGAGAATGACGCCACAACAGTCATATATACGATCTCATCTCTGGTCGTCTCACAGTCGAATCCCGACGCAGTCGTTCTCCTGTTCGTCGTCGTCGTCGTCGTCGTTGGGATTGGACCGAAACTGTCGTGCAAGGAAAACTCGCGCGGGCGAATGTACAAACGACCTCGTTTATTTAAGTGCCTCACTCATTCCCTGCCAGCCTCTTTTACTAAAGCTTACTCTCGTCTTACGAGCAGCCCTCCCTCCCCAAATCTTCGCGTCCAACCGGAGACGAATCTACGACGTGCGTTTATCCTCAATTTCGTCTATCAAGCCGGAATGAGCTGTCTTTCGACTGGATCAGGATGAAACATGAGCTAACGTGGATAGAGTACAAGAGAGAGAGAGAGAGAAAGAGAAATAGAATGCAGCAAACAAAGTTAGGAAATGAGAAAATGCCATTAACCCTCACCTTGGAGCAAGGTGAGAGTTTGTCCCTCGATCATTCTTTAATTCTCAGGACCTTTGAGACAATTACCAATTCTACCATACCCGATATCGTAGACTTTTGGAAGTTCTGTCCTACTAGAGAATATATATATATATATATGGTGCAAATATACCCAACTGGTGGTTTTTTGGTTCAGCGAATTCCGCTGCACCAGGGAATCGGTTAAAACTATTTCTATGCCACGGATGACGAAATTGTTGTATATATAAATTTTTTTCCTAGATGTGACAATTCACTGCTGAATTCAACCTACTGCACTCCATGATCAGCCATTTAATTAAGTACCAGGACCCTTTGTTCATTGAAGCATTATATCGTGATAGAAGTAGGAAATAGCTGTACTTAATAAACCAAATCCCTACAGAATTCCATTTCATAACTTGTACAAATTGCCTCTCAACAACATTGCGGTAGTAGTTCAAGTGCCATATAAAGCTACTTCGAATGGAAAGACACGATACGAGATTCTTTACGACGTCGTAGACGTCGCTCTCGGGGTCAACTAAAAGTGTCTTCTGGCACGAGTGTATGTGGTATAACATGTAAACGACTGACCAAAATTACCGCTCGTATTTCACGCATCCCGGTACAGTATGATTTTGAATCTGGAGCAATGCTCGGAGGATGATTCCGTTCTGAAGTGAAGTGTCGTGAAATATACAAAGATACGTTAGTTATCATGATCCGAAGTGAATGGGATTAAAATCTAGGATGGTTAGAATCAACGGAAGATTGGGAAAATACGGCTTTTTTTTCGCTGTTTCCATTATAAGCCCGAAGGAAAGAAAAGAAGAATGGTGGAAGCGGAAGAAAACCGGGGAAAGGAATCGATATCGAGTAGTTGGCGAGAAGGGTTTTTCCTGACAGGACGTCCGTACGGATGACCGAACTCTCGAGAGACAAGCCAGAGAGCCATGGTGTAAAAAGCGAGAGAGAGAGAGAGAGAGAGAGAGAGAGAGAGAGAGAGAGAGAGAGAGACACACACACACACACGCACACACAGAGACAGACAACGAAAAAATAGTTATAGAGAAAGGTATAGTGATTAGTGCTATTCGGCCAGAAACTTTCATACTCAATTAAAAGTTATAAATGAGAACGTTGGCAAGTTTGTTGGTATGTTGGGGGCTTCGACTTGATGGAGAGAAAGCACCGCTGCTATTTTCTAGCTTCGAGTCAGGCAGTAAGCAAGACTTGCGTCGAATCTCAGCATCGGATCTTTAACTAGGTATCGGGCTTCGACCGATCCAATTGTACATCGAACTGTTCCAATAATATCTTCACCATATCGCTTCGTCTGACTCTTTTATGAAATAACATTATTAAAACACAAATTTCTTTCAACAATGAAATGACGAAGCAGCAGTGACGATGTTCGTTGAATAGGTTTTTTTCAGAATTTTCTGTTACAAATTTGTGGTCACATAATTAATATTGCGTAAAGGATGGACTAGATAAGCAACGAAGGATAAGGATCTTAGGAGTTAATCTGCACCTCACTTGCCTCAATGATTTAGACACAATTTCTTCCAGAGTGCGGCCAAAATGATTGGCTGGCGTGCAGTAAATTTCAAAAGCGGAAATAAGCTTCGACTCGGAATACTAATACACGTAACGATCTCTGCGAGTTCGCTTTGACCTGGTGGCACGGACTCTTTACATGTATGCGTTATGATAAATAATTCGCTAACAAAGTCGTTTTCCTTTGGAATCTAGACCCCGGGTTTCCTATATACCGTGCATGAGGCGATAAAACGCGTGCCTCGACAACATCCATTGCTTTCTCACGTACGTGATAATCGTGGTAGTCCCAGCGGGAGATGAGAT
This sequence comes from Rhorus exstirpatorius, assembly GCA_963564615.1. Lineage (NCBI taxonomy): Eukaryota > Metazoa > Arthropoda > Insecta > Hymenoptera > Ichneumonidae > Rhorus > Rhorus exstirpatorius. The sequence continues at coordinate 28,268,777 of OY751321.1, forward strand.
AGTCTTTCCGCGAGGGGAAGAATAACGAGACATTGGAACTATCCTCACCGCGTCAGAAGCCATAGTCATCAAAAACTTTTTGTTGTTAAAAGCCCCGCGTTACGTAACATTTAACAAGTTTGATATCTTATAAAGTTACGAACGTCACAATCCCCCCCCCCCCCCCCCCCCCCCGCAGCTACGCTGTGTCATCGGGGTTAAAGCTCTATTAGAGATAACAAGAAAGTCGTCAAAGCTTGTAATTTACCTCTTTGCTCCCTTCTACTTTTCTAACTAGTTATACAGATCCCAGTGCTTTCATTTCAAATTCTGAAATTTTGACATTTAATCTGAAGTTGATGATTAGAAAAAGCCCGCGATACCAAATTATCTTCAATATTAATCGCTTATTAGTTTTTGCTCTGCCATATTTAACCAGCCATTGAAAAAAATGTCAACATTCATTTTACCTATGATTATAAAATTATATTACACCTGGCTGATTGTTTGATTTTTTGGGTCATTCATACGGACTCTGCTGGATTGAATCACGGTCCCATTCTATTTTCTTCACTATACATCTTCACGTTGAGTGTTGACGGTAAAAAAATTACGAAAATCTATAAAAACCGGCTAACCCGTTCTAACTAGTACTAAATACTAGTAATAGTGTTCAACCCAAACGGACAAAATTAAAAAACGGACCACGGACCACGGACGAACACTTGCATTCGATCACTCACTGAGATTTATCTGTGCTAACTGTTTTTTTCGCTCTCAGTCTCAGCTGGTTTATAGAGTGATTGTGATCACTGTGATTGAAACGAAAGCTGCGTAGCGTTTCGCAGGAGTAAAGGATCGCCGTATCTCAAAAAGCTTGATCTCACTGATCGGTTAGCTTTTATCTTTAACAAATTGTTATCCCTTATCTAACCGCGTGACAGATCCAGGTCGAAGTTTTCTTTATGTGTCATAGAATACTGGTAGTCGACAGAGGGCTAGGAGGGAAAGACGAGGAGGAAAGAGTAGCAGAGTACATCATATGCTGGCCAACAAGAAAACCCGACATTGACAAATTCACCACATGAGGTCAGATTTAGAAGGTTCCAATTCCGTGATACGAAATACAGCCAGGAAAAGGAGAGATGAAGCGAAGAAGTATAAGAGGAGAACTTGTGAGCTAAAGGGTGGAGGATGTTCCCGTACTCTTGGGCTCTCCTCACTCTTCTATAATAGTTCGTGTGTACACGAGGTTAGTTTGAACGAGGTCAAGTCTGTACGGTTGGGCGTCAGTGGGCATACTAGCGTCTGACTTTTATGGCATCAACGGACTGATGGCAAGTAACTCCATACGTCAATGGTCCGCTCAATGGTTAATCTCCCCCCCCCCCCCCCCGCCTCTCTTTTATACCTACGTTCGCAAGAGTGTCGCTATACATTCTTTTCTTACGAGCTCTGACCACATCTACTCCGCTAGGATGCAACAAACCAATCTTCAGATTCGTTCTAAATTCAATTATAATATTTTTTTTTATAAATACATGATACCGAATCATCTACACATGATGCATTGAGCCTGAATAAAAAATAAGGCTATGGATTAAAAAAATTATAAACAATTATTCTACAGCATCGCAAAACAAGTATGGGGATTCACTAAAAGATGCTACCTTAAAATTGTCAATTCGAACATAGCTGTAAGTTCTCATAAACGAAAATATTCATTTTGATTTTGCTTCGGACAAGGACACATTATATGTCACGAAGATTTTTTTTTCTCCCAATCGAAGAAACGGATTCTTATACTTCGATCGATGGTCCAGGCACTCGAGCGCGAGACGTATGCACGCTTTGTCGATTCCGTCCATCTCCAATGTACTTTATCGATATGAAGGTGCTCTTTCTTTATCTCTCTCTCTCTGCATCAAAAATTCTGTGCTCTAGTGGGGACGCGAGTTGTCGAACGTGCCGCGTCCAACGTACGGTTGCGGTTCGCGGCCAAGTTTTGGCAAGTCGGTCGCAACCTGTGTGTGTCTTGTCTCTCTCTCTCTCTCTCTCTCTCTCTCTTCAACTAGCGCAAGTTCTCCATGATAATACTCGAGAACATCGTGATAGGTGGGCTATGTAACCAACCCGCAATTCTACCGCACGACCGTCATGGTTCTCTCATCATTCTTGGTTGTATCACAGTGCGAGAGAAGGGGAAATCGTGCTTTTCTAGAGTTTCTATACACTAGAAAATGTGCACGCAAACACAGATGCAAGTATCAACTATGCGAGCGAACGGAAGGGTGCAAGCCACAAAGCTTAACGCGAAAAGTAATGTGGGCTACTCTCTTTTAGTCGCCAGCAGTAGTCGATATAGTATTACGTACGAGAAACCACAATATGCTCAATCGATATTGACCGTTGTTGGTCTCTTGTAAGAGGAACCATTCACATAAAAAAATATAGTTTGTTGGACTCGCACGTGTGCACTTTTGATACAACACTCCGGACGAGAGGAAAGCTCTTTCACCTCTCTTTTATGCATGGTAGCCTTATACATTTTCCCATTTATGATATATTGACAGGATTCGAAAAGAATAAGGATGGCATACTGGACAGATTTTGGACAGAAGAAGTTGGTCGCTTACATTGAACAGTCTAGTGGAGAAACTTCACAGAGGAACTTGCAACAAAAATTTTAGGGTATGGATGTGAACAATCCTATGTTGAAAAATACATGGCACGATGTATTATAAATTCGATTGATCGGGGCTTGAAATTTGTTTGTAATCTTCGTTTCTAGTATGTATCATGCTACGGAATAGTGGTTTTTTTTTCTCGTCTTACTAGGAAGCCTGGCCCATTTGCACAGACAACCTTCACGAGAGATTCAACGAGCCCTTGGAGAAAATTTATTTGAGGATTAAGAGACCGGCCTCATCCAAATTAATGATACCGAGCTTAGAAGTTTTTTACGAGCGAAAACGAAAGAGAGATGTAGAGGGAGAGAGACAGCTGGAGTGCGAGAAACGAGGTCCAGCGTTATATATACATATATATTAGTGAAAAGAGGGGAAAAAGCATCAGCGTGCTTCGCGAACGTTTGCCCCTTTCTCTATCTTTTTCAGTCGCTCTTTTTCCAAGTGACTGATGATTCTTGGCAAGGGACGCGAAATTCTTGTGGTCCTCGAGGTAAATCGACTCTGCAACGCTTTTCTCTTCTCGCTCTCGCTTTTGCAGCACCATTTTTACCGACAGCCCTACGCCAAAGATTTGGCACTGAATTCTAATAAACTTTATCAGCACTGACGTTCCTCATCCTGCCGGTTATGCTTTACTTTCAAACTGAATTTTTCCATCTTAATCCTGCTTCACCGGACAGAAGTTCCGAGACTGATATTTATATACCTCATATATGTTACAAAAATTCGCATTATGAAACGTGGGCGAAGAACCAGATCTTCGTTTCCCGCGACCTTATAGTTAGTAAACTGCGCAAAGTCTTGTTCCCTTGTTTTTCTTTCCCAAACCTGAAGTGTCAGCCTAAACATAGTTGGAAACTGATTTTAATTCGTTTTCCGGAGATTACAAGTCAGCATGTATGTGTGTGCTGCGCAAGCTAAAAGTATTAATGGTTCCAGATGCATAGTAGATATATTTACTTTAATTTTGAACCATATGTACATTGACGAAAAAGCTTTAATATCGATCTCGATATTAATGATAGTTTTCCCAGTGGACAAATTAAGTAATTTGTTAGAATCAACCAATTATGTCAAATATTTCATGGAATTTGGTGATCGACCCGAGAGTACCATCCCGAAGAAAACGAGAACAATAGAATCCTCCGGAACTTTGTTACCATATACGTAACTGCGCCATAATGTGGAGAGATACGTTGAGGGGAAATTTCGAGAAATTTGATAGTGACTTCGATATTCTTCACGGTTTTCTGAACACCCCGTTTTATAATGCACGTCTGTGCTCTATTGTTATGCAGAAATACCACACATATCTACACTGTAGGCAATCACGAGGGCGTAACTTACGTAACTTTATGTGCTAAATCGTGTTGGTTGAGACCTTTTCTTTGACAGCAGTCGATGCGTATTGAAGAGTGATGCGGGATAGAGATACAGAGATCGAGCAGCAGCGATCCTGTTCATGGAAAGTCCGGAGCTATCTGTATATATATATAAAATACATGCTCGGGTTGTACTCTCGGGTGAGCAATGGAGAGAGCACTATATATGTATGGAGTGCAAGTAGTAAAGCTAGCTCATGGTACGTAGGTGGCTGATGGGCGAAAGCAGTGGCAGCATCGGCAGAGGGAAGAGGATATAGTCGAGGGTTGGCTGGCCGCCAAATCGTTCCGGCGTTATATCGGCGCGTCTCTAGCTCTCTCCTCTCTCTCTCTCTCTCTCTCTCTATCGTCTCTGGTGCACTCTCACCGTGCGGTAATATTTCAATTCGGTGTACCGGTATTGCACTATGGTTACTCCACGTGTCTTGCGCCCTCGAGCGAGCCTCCTATCGCTTTTTGCTGTACCAATTCTCCAGCTAAAGCCAGAGAGAGAGAGAGAGAAAGTGCGAGAGAGACGGAGAGTGTTTCATTGATTTCTGATTAAGAGATCACGGCATTGCGGCGTCGGTGAATTTGGGAAAATGCAATTTACACAATGCAATGTGGTGTTATCGCAGGTAAATTCAACCACTGATTAGATATATAATGGGGATATTCAATAGAAATTCGACTGACGACTGATATTGAACAAGTCACTTGCTCATGGAGAAGGGTCAGTGAGAAACAAATTGTAAGACTTCGTGATTGGATAAAAATTTTCTACGTTTCATGCTGTTTAAATTTTTCTCTCAGTTGGCAAAAATGAGATAACAACTATTTTCTCTCTAATCGATCGGTATATGTCTTTCATCGAATTTCACAGCTACAAGTACGACGGGCCACACGATCGACACTTTTTTTTTTCTCTCTCACTCGTTTTATTTGTTCCAAACGACGCGTGCATTTGATTGCTCCAACGAGATATCGGACTTAGAAGTCACCTCCATTTATATTAATTACAAAGGCCATTCGGTTCCAGACCATTCGCCTGAGTTTCTCGACAGACTGTTCTCGTTGTCCGGTGAGAAATCTCGAGGTACAGCAAAATCCTTGGGTAGTTCCACAAAATCTGTAGGGGTAACGTGACGCTGAAAGGCCCGCAAGAGGTGGATGAACGATGATGATTCCGCTCTCCGTGAAGCCGTTTATACAAATTACTCTCTGAATATGGCTTTTGTGAAATGGAGCGTTACGAACAAACGGGAGGAACATTCGCCAATTGGTTGAATCAGTGTCGGATCTCTGAATCAATGATTTTTGAACTAACATCACAACTAGGGTCAATGGGTAATATTGCAGGTTTTGTTGAAGTCAGTAGTTTAATATTTTTTTAGCGCAATGGCTGTACTTGACTGTACTATCTTCGAAAAATTATCGACATTCGATGCTTTGAGATTGATAAAAATAAGTTTTATAAAATTTTAAAATTTTGCGAATATTTAGGTCTTACATACAGGAGCGCTAATATTTCGGATCACTGCAGCTTTGAACTAGGTGCTCGTTGTAGTGAGCGCGAATTGTGGAAATGAAAGGCTTAGAGAGAGTGCGGGGAGAGTCACTGGAAAGACCGCGCCCAGTCATTACGAATCGATCTTCTCGAGGAGTTTCCGGCGTAGAGTTTCCAAGAGCACCAAAGCACTTTCTCAGTCTCTCGCTTTCGATCTCTTTTTCTCTATACCGATTCCTCTCGCTTCATCGAAAAGTAAATCGTACCGTCGAACGAGTATTGTACTATCGTAGTTGATTGAGAGAGGCTCTCGGTAAACGCTTCTCGTTTATACGACATCTTCGTTCACTCGATGTAAATTACTATGATTGCCAAATTACAATCTAGCATGTTGGGATCGAGTATTAGGAACGTTCAATATATTGCATATTATGCTCCAATTTAATGTTTCATATTCCAACCATTATTTACGATTATACAAGGCATTTAACCACGCTCTAAAATTATTTGTACTTGGATTAAATTCGCTGATTGATTCGCGTGAAAATCAAAATATTTTGTAACGGTGATTGATTCTATACTCTTCAGCATGAGGAAAGAAAATACGAATATCATATTATTCACATGCCTGATAAATTTTTTTTCGATGAAATGATGATCAATGAATGAAGTAACGATTCGAGAGAGTTCAGGAATTTCGAAAGAGCATGTATCTACACGGAGATACATGGAGAAAAGGTATCGGGCAGTGAGAGCGATGGGTCCTCGCATCTCTCCATGAAAGTAAATGCGATCGTTGAGTTTCAGTGAAGCAAGATCGTCTGTGAGGATCTGGCCAGTATGGCGAGAAGATCTTGTGGGCAAAGTAAAGGTGGTAGTAAGTTTTGAGGCTGCGAGAGCAAGTCAGAGTGAAGCTTGCCCAGTCAATATGTACCTTCGTGTACGTATATATCATACGGTTCATGTATATCTTTCGTTATATCATGGTGGTATACATCAGAGAGGACGCAAACCGTGTGTGTGTGTGTGTGTGTGTGTGTGTGTGTGTGTGTAGATGTACGTTATGCGAAAAAGAACCTGCTCCTTTTATCGGAATATGCGAGGTTTCGTTCGCCGATCTCTCTCGCAGTATGCACACTATTCAACGAACGGCATTTGGCCCCGTTCCAAAAGAAGCTTCTCTCTTTCTATATGGACCGAAATACTGACACTTTACGATCGTCTTGTGCGAGTTTCAACGGTAAAAATGTGCCTTACACGAGAATCCCAAGA